>QGSO01000140.1:1311496-1461750 GCA_011037825.1 Carya cathayensis | reverse complement strand
GAATATTTGGACCTTAATGATCATTGAGTGGAGGTGTAGACATGTGACATAATGTAGAGGATAGTGGGGGGCAAAAGACAACTTACAAAGGCTATGAGACATGGGACTTGATGGGGTGGGTTCCTCCATATTAATGAGTGCAACTTGATGCAATGAATGGTCTGCCAAGTGGGGGAGGAAATTTCTCCAAGAAGCTATGCCAAGGTGGCCAAAATTCGTGGGCTTTAGTGGGCCTCAACCAAGTGGGCTTCAATTTGGGGTTTAAAGGGGGTTTGGTTAGTGTTTGAGATGCTATCAAGCCCAAATCCAATTTTTCTTGGCCCAATCAAATTTCTAAGATTTAAAATGTTGGATAAAGATGTCATAATAGGAATTTGAGAAATTAATAGCATGTGAAAGTGATTTAATCAAGTGATTAAACATAATGTTAGAAATTGGATAAAAAAGGGTTTGAATGCCAACTTTAGGGTTTGGGGAAACCGTTTAGGGTTTCGGTTTCAACCAAGTTTTTGGGGTTTCAAATAGATTTCAGCCATTTAGGGATTTACTAAGGTTGAAACCCTCTTGATCTAACTCAATTTGGTTGATCAGATGAAAAAAAACTGTTTTGCTTAGGTGGCATAATCTTACACATTGATTTCCTTCACAAATCCATCTAATGGTTTCTCTTTGTGCCAAGTATCTAATACTATTCATTATGTGTGGTTAAGTTCTTGCCAAGTGTCCAAATAAAATTTCTCTAACCTAATTTGGACATTTCACACTGTGATTTTGAAAACACTGCACTTAGTACGCTTATCGAGGTTACTATTCACTCCGAAAAAGTGCATAATAAACTTAGTACTGAAAAATCCTAAATATTCAACTGAGTCTAACGGCGTAAACTATAACGTAATCTGACACTTCTAATTACCTCAAACAAATAAAATCGTATTTCTGGCACCATAGTGAGTGATAATACTAACTATGTTGACAGACTAGAACTTATGCGATTAGTCGATTCGTAAAAACTTATGGGGTTTTCACGAGATTTCTAATGTCTATAGAAATTCCACCATTGAATTTCTAGCCGGCTATTACAATACTAGTGGGAAATTTTTTATTAGTACTAATACTAGTATATAATACTAGTATTACTAATATAAAATGTATTTTTTTACCTCTTGTACTTATATATATATTTTTTAATGAAGTATTATATAATTCATTCGAACTTATACCCTTTTAGTTCGAACTGATTACAATTTCGTTCAAACGAAATTACGTTATATAAACCGCGATACAGTTTCTTCTCAATTCATTTCGTGCATCCTCTCATTCGAACTTACGATCGATTCCTCCGCTATTAGCAGCCACAACACCACCACCAACTCCGACCAAGTCCTCAAATCTCCTAGAACAAGATGTATGGGTTAAATGAGTTTTATTTTTATTGATTTTTTCGTTAGTTTTGGGGGGGTCGGATTTTGAATCAATCCGGCCCCATTTTTTTGTTTTGGGACCAAATGACACAACGTTAATCGGTAGAAATGATGGGGATTTACTCCTAAATCATTTCTACCGATTAAAATCTTGGATTCGGGTTGAAAAACGATTGTGTCGATTCAGGACTGAGTCGACTCAGCCATGTCTATTTGGCTTAGTTCCATTCGAATGAATATAAATTCCATTTGAATGAAAGTCAAGACCATTCGAATTAAATTTAGGTTCATTCTAATGGAATATAAGTTTATTCGAATGTAATTTAGGCTCATTCGAATGGAGTTATCTGAGGTCATTCGAATTAATTTTATGTTCATTCGAATGGAATTAAAGGCCATTCAAATTGAATTTTAATCATTCGAACTAAATATCACCTCTTGGCAGCCCTTATTCGAACAAGCAGTTGCCAAACATGACAGCACAACATCATCATTCCTTTAATTCACTTTAATTAGATTACATATATATTTTATACATCAACAGTATACTAATAGCAAGCAGCAGCGGAAGAAAACGTTCCCGACCCCAGATAGTCGAAAGTAGCTCCGCAGCTTCTTCTCAGTCGGCCTTGAGGCCTATACTAGTTGAGCGGGCGATCATTCTGGGTGACTTCTGTGACCTCACTTGGGAGGGGCGGAGCATACATGACATCATCACCGATCGTGGATGGACCCCGATCTGTCGACAGAGGGGCACAACATATCTTGAGATGGTCGGTGAGTTTTATCGTGTCATGGGTGAGCAGTCTGGTGATGCTCTATGCTATAACTTAGTAATCCGGGGAGTGAGTATTATATTCTCTCCCCGCGTTATTACTGAGTTTCTTGATTTACGGTGAGAGCCCGGTGCATATTCTGCAGCAGCAGCAGCAAGAGCAACGACTGCACCATCTAGAGAGGACACAACAGTCGCATCCTCATCACCAGCACCGGATGTACAGACCGCAGAGCTAGATGCTGGCTTGAATGATAGTGAGAGCGGAGATGAGGTACCTGATGATGGTCTCACAGACGATCACGTTCATGACCTAGTGCGAGACCCTTCAGCTCCTCCATATGATGGCAGTAAAGTGATCCGACAGGCCGATTGTATAGCATTTTTCAGAATGCTTAATTTGATTGTCGGGTATAACATTGATCCGAAAAAACACAAGACTGATTTCGGGATCGAGCGGGCCAGATTTTTGTTACAGTTAGCACAGGGGGAGCCGATTGATCTGGCATTATATTTCTTCCTCCGCATTCGCACAGAGTCGCGCTATTCGGGTGGAGGTAGTCTACCATTTGCACTGTTGATATCTAACATCCTACTCCATTCAGGGGTTACAGTGACTCTGACTAAGCGGAGGTTGCCACAGATGGGGCCTGTTAACAAGATCACATTCAGCAAGAGCAAGGGTCACTTGCCGAAGACTCGTGCAGTACTACAGGATCAGCCTCCGCCTACTGATCCAACTTCTACTGCTGCTGCCCCTATTGAGAGACACCCTGCTAGGGCTACTTTGGATGAGGTACGAGCTATATTTGCGGAGCACCGCGAAATTATATTGAGGGACTTCATTCAGCCCATGATGGAGAAGTTTAAGGCCCTTAAAGGATGCTCGCAAACCTTACAGGAAGATTTTGATTTATTTAATAAATAAATATTGTTAGCTATTTTTTTACTTTTTTATGTTGTATAGAACGTCTAACTCATTTTGGGATGTAATTAATGCAGTATGGTTTTTATTTTTAGTGTTTGATAGCCTCTTTATTGTTAATTATATTTTCTTCTCATTATACTTAATGTTCACGATAATTGAAAAAATGACACTATCTTTAAATTAATATTTAGTTAACTAAAATATTTTTAAATTAATTACATAAAATTAATTTATGAATTTGTAAATATTTTAATTCATTGTAAATCATAATATATAATATATAGAACTTTTTATTTACTTTGGAAATGATAAAAACTTAATAGAAAAAATATGTATTCTTACAATTTTAACAATATATCTTTTCAATTAAATAATACCGTTCGAACACGTTAATACTCATTCGAACAAATAATATTGCATTCGAATTAATTAATTATCTGTTCGAATTAAATTTTATTAGTTCGAACGGTATAGATTTTTGGAGACGACCTAATTCGTATCAGAATCTCCAGTTCGAACTACTATGTTTTAGTTCGAACGGATTTATAAGGTTATCCATGTTTTGAGATGAAATTAAAAATTCGTCTCAGAAAAGTATTATTAGGGACGAAATTACTTTCGTCCCTAAAAATTAAATTTCTTGTAGTGTATATATCTTGATAATTATGAAAAAAAATTTGAATAATAGTCAATTATCTCTAACATTGGATTATATGTATAGTTATTCATGTTGACCGGGATTAATTATTATTAGTAGATTTCCGATCCTTAATTATATCATGTACAGTTGTCCTTGATTATTTTCTTGTTAAACTAGACGTGGCTTGACAGATGGATTATTTATCGCTTGCTTAGTTGCTCCTCAAATAAACATGATAAATGATCTGATAATTAATGTTGTTGTCGGTGTTGTATATAATAGTAGTTAATGGTTACTATAATAGAGTAGTTGCATGCCGATCCTTTTATACATGAGGGTTTATGCATGTCATGATACATCACTCTTAACTAATGCAGTACTGTTTGTCTATGTAATAGAAAGTAGAAATATTATTCTAAAAATATATATATAAACAGTAGAAAGATCATCAACAGGATGTACTTCTCTAATTAATGTATTAAGTTAGATTATAAAATTTATTATAAAATAGATTTAAGATATGACGTAAAAGTTAAAATCGGTTTATAGATTTATTTGTATAAAAAAAATTGTGTTAGAGCATCCCATTCAGTATCTCAAAGTACCGAATTCCTTATAATTTGAGGGAATTTTAAAAAATTTCATCACAAACCATCCTCCATCTCATTCTCCATTTTGGGGTTTAGGGATGGGGTTATTATAGTAAGTCTCCAAATATGGGGATTTACTGTTTGTCCCCAAACTATTATTTTATATTGATAAAATAGTTTATAGTTAAGTTTATAAAAAGAGGTGAGAGAAAAATGTAATAAAGAAATAATAAAGAAATGTTATTTTAATAGAATAGAGAAAATATAGGAAATGAGATATATGAGGTTTTTGAAAGATGAGTAAAATTTAGAGAAAAATTTTAGAGAATGTACTTTTTGATTAAATTATAGAAAATTTTATAGAAAATGAGACGTGAATGCTGTTATAATATTTCTCTAATTAAAATAATTCATAACAACACGCGGAGATCAGAATCAGTAAGGGAGGATGTGTATTGATCAATGACAACATTTTCTTGGGACTTGAGATTATTGAATAATTAGTGCTGTAGTTGATTGGGATTAGCATGCTGATCATTTTTTGAGGGTTTCATATGTATGATACATCACATGTTATTGCATTTCTGTTTCACGACTGCGCATGCACAGACTAAAATTGTAATGATATTTATAATTATGAAATATATAAGCGTTGTATATTATTTTGAAAAAAATAAATAAATAAGAGATTTATATAAAAAATTTAATTTTTTAATAATAAACTTTTTTTTTGTTTGAAGAACAAGTAAAGGCCAGAAAGGCCCCTACATATTTCATTAACAATCAATCAATCAATCATTACAATATTTTTCTTTACACAATCTCCTTGGAAGCATGAAAACACTCATTGAATATACTGGGATTGCTTGAACGACAGCTTTCAATAATATTTCCTTCCCTGCCTGTGATAGAAATGAATTCTTCCAATTGTTCACCTTGTGCCATACTCTTTCCTTTAAGCTCCTGAAAGTATTATACCTTGATCTACCTACAATGGAAGGAAGACCAAGGTATTTTTCAAAATTGCCACATGTAGCAACTCATGCTTCTTGCTGAATCTGTCTTCTAACTGTCATTGGCGTATTGGAGCTAAAAAATATAGTAGTTTTCTGTCTATTCAGACTCTATCCTGAAGCCCTCTCATAAGTGCTAAGGAGTTCTTGAATCTTAAACCACTCAGACAACTTAGCCCTACCAAATATGATAGAGTCATCAGCAAAGAGTAAATGATTTACTCTTATGCCTCCTTTGATTACAGCAATCCCACTTATATCACCTCTCCTTTCAGCCATGTCAACAAGAGAACTTAGACCTTCAGCACAAAGAATAAACAAATATGGGAATATAGGGTCTCCATGGCGTATTCCCCTAGAAGGCTTAACAGTGCAGCCTGGTTGTCTATTCACCAAAACAGAATATGTTACAGAAGTAACACATACCATCACCAATTTAATCTTATTAGGGACGAAATTACTTTCCGTCCCTAAAAATTAAATTTCTTGTAGTGTATATATCTTGATAATTATGAAAAAAAATTTGAATAATAGTCAATTATCTCTAACATTGGATTATATGTATAGTTATTCATGTTGACCGGGATTAATTATTATTAGTAGATTTCCGATCCTTAATTATATCATGTACAGTTGTCCTTGATTATTTTCTTGTTAAACTAGACGTGGCTTGACAGATGGATTATTTATCGCTTGCTTAGTTGCTCCTCAAATAAACATGATAAATGATCTGATAATTAATGTTGTTGTCGGTGTTGTATATAATAGTAGTTAATGGTTACTATAATAGAGTAGTTGCATGCCGATCCTTTTATACATGAGGGTTTATGCATGTCATGATACATCACTCTTAACTAATGCAGTACTGTTTGTCTATGTAATAGAAAGTAGAAATATTATTCTAAAAATATATATAAACAGTAGAAAGATCATCAACAGGATGTACTTCTCTAATTAATGTATTAAGTTAGATTATAAAATTTATTATAAAATAGATTTAAGATATGACGTAAAAGTTAAAATCGGTTTATAGATTTATTTGTATAAAAAAAATTGTGTTAGAGCATCCCATTCAGTATCTCAAAGTACCGAATTCCTTATAATTTGAGGGAATTTTAAAAAATTTCATCACAAACCATCCTCCATCTCATTCTCCATTTTGGGATTTAGGGATGGGGTTATATAGTAAGTCTCCAAATATGGGGATCTTACTGTTTGTCCCCAAACCTATTATTTTATATTGATAAATTAGTTTATAGTTAAGTTTATAAAAAGAGGTGAGAGAAAAATGTAATAAAAAAAATAAAGAAATGTTATTTTAATAGAATAGAGAAAATATAGGAAATGAGATATATGGGGTTTTTGAAATATGAGTAAAATTTAGAGAAAAATTTTAGAGAATGTACTTTTTGATTAAATTATAGAAAATTTTATAGAAAATGAGACGTGAATGCTGTTATAATATTTCTCTAATTAAAATAATTCATAACAACACGCGGAGATCAGAATCAGTAAGGGAGGATGTGTATTGATCAATGACAACATTTTCTTGGGACTTGAGATTATTGAATAATTAGTGCTGTAGTTGATTGGGATTAGCATGCTGATCATTTTTTGAGGGTTTCATATGTATGATACATCACATGTTATTGCATTTCTGTTTCACGACTGCGCATGCACAGACTAAAATTGTAATGATATTTATAATTATGAAATATATAAGCGTTGTATATTATTTTGAAAAAAATAAATAAATAAGAGATTTATATAAAAAATTTAATTTTTTAATAATAAACTTTTTTTTTTTTTGAAGAACAAGTAAAGGCAGAAAGGCCCCTACATATTTCATTAACACAATCAATCAATCATTAAATATTTTTCCTTCAACACAGAGATTATTTATCTGTGGAGGACCCTCCTCAATCCACACTGTTTCCTCACTACAATCAAGAGCCAATTTGGCTAGTATATGAGCTACATTGTTAGCTTCCCTATGAGTAAACTTTACAAGCCAATTCACATTATTATTAAGCATCTTCCTCGTATCCTCAATGAAACACTATAATCTGTACCCACTTCACCTTCACTATTAATAGCATTAACAACTACCAAGGAATCTCCTTCAAAAACTGCATTTGAATAGCCACTCTAAGAGAAAAACATAGCTCTTCTCAAAGCATATGCCTATGCACAAACATGCTTCAACAGGTAATTCACTCTCAAGCACAAACAAGCATGAATCTCCCCCTCCGAATCTCTAATTATAATTCCAATACCAACTGTCTTATTAGCAGCATCAATAGCAGCATCCCAATTAGTTTTACATACCAACACATCAGGCTTCTTCCATCTAACCAACATTCTGTTAGACTGAGTAGACATAGGACCAGTATTAGCTTCTCTAAATTCTGCAAAATTCTGTTGAGCAGCACAAGTTAAGGCTTTCGGCATTCAAACTTATTTTCAAAAATAACAGAGTTCCTTCTCAACCATATTCTCCTCAAAGTGCAGGCCACCAATCCCACCTTCTCCTCGTCCAAACACTGATTCAGCTGTTTCCAAAGCTCCATGAAATCCCCTACTGAACTTGCCCATTTGTGAACTGGACTGTCATTTTCTGCCCACACATCTGATGCAGCTGGACAACCCCACAAAGCATGAATAGTAGACTCCTCTTCCCTCTCACATATTGGACACAAACTGTCATCAATTATTTTCTTCTTGGCCAAATTCATTCTGGTAGGTAATAAGTCATGACAGGCCTTCCAAAGAAACTGTTTACCACCCCCTGCACTTTTAATTTCCATATCATATTCCACCAAATTCATTTTCTAACACATTTGAATTTTCCCCCTTCTCAGCTATCAACCTCGAGTGCTCAAATGATAGGCACTCCTCACAGAAAAACATCATTCTGTGAATACCCCATCTCACTCTATCCTCAGACCCCAACCTGCTAAGAGGAATGCAGCAAATAGCTTCAGCATCTTCTGCACTGAAAATTTTCAGAAATCAACAATGCCTTCCAATGCCAGTACTCTCATCAATGAGTTGATTAACACAAGCATCTTCAATAGAACTTTCACTGGGGAATGCACCATATGAGAAGAAGAAGATGGAATCCATCTATCCTTCCAAATTTTAATTTGTTGCCCCTCCCAACCTGCCAAATCATACCAGTTTTAATCAAGAATATAGAAGACATAACTTCTCCATATCAAAGAAGGACCATGACCCAATCTAGCTTCCAAAGGTTCTCCCTTTTAAATATTTCTCCTTCATTACCCTTGCTACCAAAGAAGAAGGATTATTCAAAATCCTCCAAACTTGCTTGGCCAACATAGCTTTGTTAAAACTCTCAAGCTCTCTAAAGCCCAACCCTCCTCTTTTCTTTGAATCCCCCATCTTTGACCAGCTCCTCCAATGAATTCTTTTGTCATTTTGCATATGCCCCCACCAAAACTGGCCATAACTGCAGCAATTTCTTTACACAATCTCCTTGGAAGCATGAAAACACTCATTGAATATTTGGGATTGCTTGAACAACAGCTTTCAATAATATTTCCTTCCCTGCCTGTGAAAGAAATGTATTCTTCCAATTGTTCACCTTGTGCCATACTCTTTCCTTTAAGCTCCTGAAAGTATTATACCTTGATCTACCTACAATGGAAGGAAGACCAAGGTATTTTTCAAAATTGCCACATGTAGCAACTCCTGCTTCTTGCTGAATCTGTCTTCTAACTGTCATTGGCGTATTGGAGCTAAAAAATATAGTAGTTTTCTGTCTATTCAGACTCTATCCTGAAGCCCTCTCATAAGTGCTAAGGAGTTCTTGAATCTTAAACCACTCAGACAACTTAGCCCTACCAAATATGAAGAGTCATCAGCAAAGAGTAAATGATTTACTCTTATGCCTCCTCTGGTTACAGCAACCCACTTATATCACCTCTCCTTTCAGCCATGTCAACAAGAGAACTTAGACCTTCAGCACAAAGAATAAACAAATATGGGATATAGGGTCTCCCTGGCGTATTCCCCTAGAAGGCTTAACAGTGCAGCCTGGTTGTCCATTCACCAAAACAGAATATGTTACAGAAGTAACACATACCATCACCAATTTAATCCACCTTTCACCAAAGCCTAGCTTTCTCATTATGGCCTCCAAAAAGCCCCACTCAATTCTGTCATAGGCCTTTGAAATATCCAGCTTCAATGCCATGCTCCCAACCCTTCCTTTTTGCCTTGTCTTCATGGTATGCAAGCCTCATATGCAACCATTACATTATCTTAATTAACCTCCCGGGAAGGAAAGCACTTTGGTTCTTTGAAATAATCTTTGGCAACACTTTCTTTAACCTATTAGCTAAGACTTTTGACACTAATTTGTACAAAACATTACAGAGGCTTATAGGCCGAAAGTCACTAGCATTAACAGGTTTTCAACTTTAGGAATTAAAACAATATGAGTAAAATTAATAGACCCATCCAACCCAACCTTTCCATTAAAAAAAGATAAGAAGCTTGACTTACCTCCTCTCCAACAGTACTCCAATATTCTGGTAGAAGCATGCTCCAAAGCCATCTAGCCTAGGAGATTTCAGAGGCCCCATGNAATTTAATCCACCTTTCACCAAAGCCTAGCTTTCTCATTATGGCCTCCAAAAAGCCCCACTCAATTCTGTCATAGGCCTTTGAAATATCCAGCTTCAATGCCATGCTCCCAACCCTTCCTTTTTGCCTTGTCTTCATGGTATGCAATGCCTCATATGCAACCATTACATATTTCAGAGGCCCCATGTCTTTAAGGGCAGCCACAACCTCTAGCATAGTGAATTCCTTCTGCAACTCATCATTCATAGAACCAGAAACCTTTCTCTCTACTCCCTACAAACCAGCTGCTATATCATCTGTTGAAGGATTAGAAGAACAAAACAGGTTGCTGTAGTACTGAAAAAACACATCTTCAATTTCCTTATGATCTTTCACACATCTCCTCTGATCATCTAGGATCTCACTGATGCAATTCCTCTTCCTTCTCTGGTTGGCACATTCATGAAAGAACTTGGTATTTTTGTCACCAAGCTTATACCAAGATCTCTTAGCCCTTTGCTTCCATTTTAAATCCTCCCTTTCAAGAAGCAGACCCAATTCCTTTTGCAACTTCCTCACAACAGAAGCATTGTGAGAACTCTCATTTTCCTGCTCCATTTTCAACCTCTCAGACAACCTCAATATCTCCTTTTCCCCTTCACTAGCTCTTTGAGAATTCCATCTTAGAAGGTCTCCACTACATGCTTTCAATTTCCTTTGGACCTTAATCAATAAATTTTGATTATCCAAAGTTCTTTCCCATGCATCTTCCACAACCCTCCCTCCTTCCTCCTCTAAAGTCCATTTAGCCTCAAACCTGAACAGCCTCCTTCTAGTCCTCATAGACAACTTATTCTCATATAAAGTCAGCAAAATAGGCTTATGATCTGATTGCCTAGCAGTCAGTGTCTCCACCACCCTTTCTTTAAAAAGCTCCAACCATGGAGGATTAGCAACAGCCCTGTCAAGCCTTTCTTTGATAAAAGTAGTATCTGAATGATTATTTGTCCAGGTATACTTCAAAGCCTTCCATCCGAGGTCATAAAGATTACAATCTTCTAAACACTGTCTGAACCTCTCCATCTGTCCCTCAGACCTTTCCCTCCCCCCCATCTTTTCAGATTGTGTAACTATCTCGTCGAAATCTCCAATCACACACCATCCTTGCTCCCTTGAAGGTTTCAGACTAGATAATAAACCCCACACTGCATTTCTTTTAGATACCTCTGGATGGCCATAAAAACCAGTCATCATCCACTCCCTTATACCATCATCATGCCTCACCAAGGCATATGGTGTTGAGTAAAATTCAGCACCTCAAGATTAACATCTTGATTCCACATAAGAGCCAAACCTCCACTATTTCTTCTAGCATCCACTACAAAACAACCATCACATCCCATCTTCCTTTCTATAGCATCAAACTTCTTGGTTAATAGTTTAGTCTCCATGAGAAAAACTATTTTAGGTTTCTTATCCTTTACCAATAGGTAGAGGTCTTAAATTGTCTGAGGGTTCCCAAGCCTCTGGCAATTCCAACTTAAAATTTTCATAATAATTGGCGGGGCTGCACAACAGCCATCGCCAAATCCTTGGAAAGCATATCCTCACAATTGTCATCAACCCTTCCTCTTTTCACAAGATTTTCATTTACAGCATCATCCTCATCAACAAGCTGCAAGGTACATTTATCATTTCCAGAAAACATAGTACCACCTAAACAACTAGTATTCCTTGCCTTTCCTTTCCATTTCCCTCTACTAGCCACACCCTCACCCTCACTCCTTTTAGGCTCATTCTGTTTTTGAACTGGCGATTGATCTCTGACTTTAAAATCTGCCTTTTCCTTCTTTAATTCCTCTGAGTTTGTCATACTCCTCCTTGTACAGATTTCCTTCTTAGAGTCTTTCATAATTTCAGGAGTAATAGTTTCAGGCATTTCCTCAAACACTTGGCTGTCAGGCTTAGAACCACCTTTTCCAGAGGTTAAAGATGGCAATATCGAACCACTAGCATTACCTTTCTTCACACCACTCCCATTCAGACCACCCATCCCTTCACCACTATTCGATTCCATAGATCCTTCAGCTTGTACAGGATCAAATTGAGGATAGAATCCATCCTCCTTCCCTGAATTCTCTTCATAGATCTTCCCTTTCCTCCCATCAGATTCTTCTCTTCCATCATATGGAATACCACTACTCTTTCCCACAGAATACTTGGCTCGGAGCCAAGTTCCATATTGTTTCCCTGATACATCTCCACTTGAAATAGAACAACCTTTCCCCCATGGACAATCATACCACAATCAAAGCACATTCTAGGTAATTTCTCATATTTAAGAGAAATCCAATACTTCTTTCCTAGTACATTCAAAGTTTTGCCACGATCAATAGCCTTCTTCAAATTAATTTCAACCTTAACTCTCAGAGCACCTCCCCATTCAGATCCACCTTCCTTTATATCAACCTCCTGAACCATCCCTATCGACTCCCCTATTTGCTTTCCAATCTCTATTTTCATACAAACAAAAGGCAAATTATACATTTGAATCCAGAAACTCTCACAGTCAAAGTTCATCTTCATCGGATGAATGAAACTATCAAGAGGCTTAAGGACTAACAAAAGGTTACCAAATAGCCAAGGCCTCCCTTCTAACACACGGTTTTTATCCTCCTTACATGTAAATGCAATAACAAACAGATTTGTACTAACATCCTGGAAGGTGAAAGAGCCATCAAGTCTCCAGATCTTAGCTATAGTAGCACGAACAATCTCCTTTCCCACACACCGATCAGACCATAATTTGCACACTAAGCACAGCTCTCATTTCTTTGTAACTTCACTTAGATCAACAGCATCAATTTCAATAACCGAATTCTCCTCTTCAATAAGGCTAAAATGATCCCACTGCATCTCCAAATTCTCCATTTCTTCCTGCCTTAATCTACAGAATTTGATTAAGGGGAAGCAAATCCCTCAGTCACTCCAAGAGCACCAAGACTCACACACTCTACCTATTCCCTCTCAGCGAGAGAGTTTTTAGAGGAGACTATTTCTTTCCTAATAATGAACTTAATTTTTTACTTTAAAAAATATGCACTACTTATATAACTCATGAATATATTTAACATTACTAATAAAAAAAAAAGTTACGGTGAATTCAAACATCGGTACTGGATTTCTTTTTTTTTTTTAATACCCGGAGAAAATCAATTAATATGTATCTTTATATTACTCTGAACTGCAGCAAATATAGTCTTCTGCCAAAAAAATATTTCCACGAGCGAGTTTCAAATGGCCTCAAATATTGCCTTTTTTCGACAAGTAATGACTCGCAGCAAATTGGTCAACGACAATGACATTTTATGACCAAAATGTTTTGCGGCAAGAATAAATTAAATCGCCATAATAGAGAATATATATATATATATATATATACTAGTTGAGGTGCAACGTGCTATGCACGTTTGCTTCGTTGTATTGTTAACCTGTTTAGTTAAGTTACAAAAATTTATCAGCAAAAATATTACATAGATATAAACAACAAAATAAGTTATGAATTTGTTTTTTTTTTTTTGTTTTTGGTGTTATTCTAGTGCAGGCCCATATTGAATAGGACCGATGGAGATAACATTAAAGTTTTTGTGCCTCTGTTGGTTGAGTATTTATGGGTCTACAGCAAGTTGAATCATCCCATTCTGCAACTAAATTGAGTTTTATAAATTTTAATATCCTTGTAAATTTTTATTCTTGTTTTTTCATTTTAAGTTTATTTGTCCATCAATCCTAAAATTTATTGTAATGCATTTTGTTTTTTTGTAAATTAGTTTGTAACAATTAAATATTGTGTATAAGGAAATTACTAAATAAATAAATAACTGAATAAATTCTCATAAATCTTTAATTCAAAAGAACTAATATTAAAAAAGATTACATGTTCAAGTTGAAACCCAAAATGCAAATTGAGATGCCAAAACTGAAACAGGAAATTTCAAAAAGTTAAAACAACAGGAAAAAATAATTTTACTTAATAGTAAATAGTACAAAATGAAGAAAGTAAATATGAAATCAATCTTATACTAATATATAGGCGGTGCAAATGATGAAAAAAGAAACAAGAATCTGATAAAAAATAAAATAAACAAATTTGAGAAAGTAACAAAAAAATAATATTATAAAAGTATTGAGATTAGATTTCTTGTAAAATTCTATTTAATTGCTGAAAAAGACATTATATAAAAAAATTTTCCCAAAATTTACTTATTTTTTAAAAATCTCGAACAATTCATTTGTTATTTTTTACCTATTCTATTAAAATAATATTTCTCTATTCCTTTTTTATTATTATTTTTTTACTTCAATTTAAGAACTTAATATTTTTTCTTATTTTTTTAATTGTTACTTTAGTGAATATTTTAAACAAACAATTAAATCTTTTTTCGTGGCTATGATAATATTTTTATAATTAAATTTTTTATATTTCCATAATTATTTAAATTATTTTTAAAATTATTATTTAAAAATATAATAAATATGAGTATAATAAAAAGTGTAGATATTCCTTTTTTATAATTAATTTTTTTACTTCTGTTTACAAATTTAACAACTTAATATTTTTTCTTATTTTTTTAATTGTTACTTTAGTGAATATTTTAAACAAAAAATTAAATCACTTTTCGTGGGTATGATAATATTTATATAATTAAATTTTTTATATTTCCATAATTATTTAAAATATTTTTAAAATTATTATTTAAAACTATAATAAATATGAGTATAATAAAAAGTGTAGATAATTGGAAGTAAATAAATATAATAAAAAGTTTCAATGATTAGAAGAAAATATTAATAAAAAAATAATATTCAAAATTAATTTTATACTATCGTATAAACGGTGTAAATGATGAAAAAAAGAAACCAAAATCTAATAAAAAACAAAATAAACAAATTTGAGAAAATAACAAAAAAGTAATCTTATAAAGACATTCACATTAAGTTTTCCAGAAATTTTTTTTATAATTTAGCTAAAAATGGGAATTCCTAAAATTTTTCTCTAAATTTTACTTATTTTTTTAAAAACTTGTAACATTTCATTCCGTATTTTTTATCTATTCTATTAAAATAATATTTCTCTATTCTTTTTATTTTATTATTTTTTAACCTCAATTTACAAATTTAACAACTCAATAATTTTTCTTATTTTTTAAATTGTTACTTTAGTGAATACTTTAAACAAAAAATTAAATCATTTTTTGTGGGTATGATAATATTTTTATAATTAAATTTTTTATATTTCCATAATTATTTAAATTATTTTTAAAATTATTATTTAAAACAATAATAAATATGAGTATGATAAAAAGTGTAGATAATTGTAAGTAAATAAATATAATAGAAAGTTTAAAAGATTAGAAGAAAATATTAATAAAAAAATAATATTCAAAATTAATCTTATATTAACATATAAGCGGTTTAAGTGATGAATAAACAAATGAAAATCAAACAAAAAGCAAAATAGACAAATTTGGAAAAAAAAAAAAAGTAATGTTATTTTTGGAAATTTTTCTCTAAATTTTACTCATTTTTCAAAAACCTCCAATATCTCATTATCTATCTTTTCTCTATTATATTAAAATAATATTTCTTTATTATTTTTCAGTAAATATTTTTTAATTATTCAATATTTTTTCTTATTTTTTGAAATATTACTCTAGTGAATATTTTAAACAAAAATTTACATAATTTTTTTTGTGGGTATGATAATATTTTTATAATTAATTTTTTTTATATTTCCATAACTATTTAAATTATTTTTAAAATTATAAAAAATATAAGTATGACTAAAAGTCTAGATAATTGAAAGTAAATAAATCTAATAAAAGTTTAAATGATTATAATTATATAAATATTTATATAATATAACTATAAATATATAAATATTTATATATTTATATATATAATATAATTGAAACGTCCGTTTATAAATATATGTACATATATCTAGATATATAAGTAAATAAATCTAAATCCTAATCTTGTAATAAACAAAACACAATAGAGGTAGAAAAGTAATTTTTACTCTAACCCTAGACAACCCTATATAAGCATCATTAACACCCATTCACTCATTTCTCCCCCTTCCCGTTTGCTGCCGTCCCCCTCCCTCCCTCTCTCTCTCTCTCCCTCTCTCTCTCTCTCTCTCTCTCTCTCTCTCTCTCTCTCTCTCTCTTTCTTTCTTTTACAGCTTTCATTTTCTTCTTCTTTGATCTCTGTTTATATTTTCTTCTCTTTTAATCTTTTGCACTTTCATGTTTATATTTTCTTCTCTTTTAATCTTTTGCACTTTCATCCGCATTGCTCATATCTTGCATTTATTTGATTTATTTTTTGTTCATTTTTGTTTGTTTAGATTTAGATTGTTCTTTATGGTATAATAATTTTTTTTTAAAGCTTTCAGATGTGAACCGTTTATTTCGCATATTTTTTATACATCTAGATCAAGATTGTTCTTTACGGTTTTTAATTTTTTTGTTTCTACTTTCAGATCTGAACAAATATATTTTTGTTTGATTTTCTTTGTCGTTTTTTGTTTTTGTTTTTGTCTCTTCTCTTATCTTGTTCTTGTTATATCTTATTTTGTTGTTTGATGTTTGGATTTTTCGGATCTGTACAACAACTTATCCCTCACGGCCTCTCTTTGTATATTCGGCATCTCGTGTGTATTAAGGCATTGTATTTGGGTCTATTTTTTTTCCCGATAGATATTTTCGGATTTTTTTGGTTGGATTTATTCTTTGTTGGTTCTTTCTCGTATCGTGGCTAAGATCCGCTGCCTATCACCACGCGTAGCAGCCCACGACCACGGCAGAAGGTGAGATCTTTCTCACTTGTGTATTATTTCACCATTGTGTGTATTAAGGCACTCTGTTTGGACTTTTATTTTTTTATTTTTAAATTTTTTATCTGATTGATATTTTTGGTTTGTTGGTTGGATCTGATGTTTGTTGGACGAACTTTTTGTTTTTTCTGATGAATATTTATGGGCTTCTCAGTTGGATCTATTGTTTGTTGCATCTTCCTCGCATCACAGTTCACCTCTGCGGCAAATGGCCACCCATGGCAGCCCACGACCACGCCGGAAGGTGCAATATTTTTCATTTGTGCATTATTTTGGTGTATTGATATATATTATCAGTATAAATATTTTTCACATCTAAGAGGGAATTTTTTAAATCCGAGAGTTTTTTTTTTCAAAAATTTTGGAACTGGGTTTTGTTTTTTTACTCTTAACTGCGGTTTTTTATTTTTGTGTTCTCAGCACGTACGAAGAAATCAGAAGATGAAATTTCAGAAGATCGAATTTGTTTGATGGGTTTAATTTTTTTGTTGGCTCTACTCTCTGCAAAAACAGATGTAAATATGCAAATATAGTTCTTATCTTTCAATTTTTTTTTTTGCTGTAATATATATGCATATCATATAATTACATAATGTAACAAATTCATTCACACAATACAGTTAATTTTTAGAATACTGAGAAAAACAATAAAAGCGTACCTACAATTCTTGAACGAGAAAGCAGAACGCACGGGAGAACTCAATAGATGGAATGAAACAAATTCTGATATTTAAACTACAGTTTGATTCACTTTCTCAGATCAAGAGATAAACATTAAAAGTAAAAAGACAAAAATATCAAGCCGGCAAAACAAAACGACACTAAGAAGAAAGAAGTAAACAATAAAATTAAGGGCAAAATCAGAAATACAATAATAAAAACCAAACTGTCGGTGGGAAGGCAAAAAGACCAAAAAAAATGTCGGTGAAATAAAAGTAAAATACAAACTACGGTAATTACCAAATAAAATGATGGGTAAAATGGGAAAATTTTTTACTGTTCCTAACACTGTAGCAAGCGGATTGCCGCTTATATAATAGCTATAGATATAGATATATATATGATATTATGATGAGTCGATGACTAACCCTCTACTGGAAAAGAAATTGATGCGTCAATGAAATTTTAGTATTAAAATAAGAAAATGTAATTTTAGATAAAAATTAAAAATTAATTAAAATATTGTTAGAATATTATTTTTTAATATTATTATTATTTTAAGATTTAAAAAAATTAAATTATTTATTATATTTTCTGTATAAATAATTTAAAAAATTTATAATAATGAGATGAGATAAATTAAGATGAGTTAAGATTATACTTATATCCAAACCTATCCCAAATGATCTCATTGCAATTAATGATCAATAAATACAAGTTTTGTAGCAATAGTTTTTTCATCTATCTTTTCTTTCGTTGGGAGGTATTTGTGGCCAAATAATGTTTGATACAGTTTTTAAAATACGTAAATTTTATATAAATTTTTAAAGCAAGGTCTATTTTTTATTTAGATTTTGAATTTTTTCACTTGTTTTAAAGGGAGTGCGTGAGATATATACATTTTAAGATTATAAATATCATTTCTTAACCAGCCTATAGAGAGGAACTCGTCGACAGCAAAATCTATTTATGGAAAGTTTAGACTATTAATATTGTTAGCGGAATAAGGCATATATATTGTAGTGATGACAATAATTTTATGAGATTTTAAGAGTGTCCAATTAGAATAACTGCAAAGTTAGAACCAAGATAATTAGTTCGAATTTATATACACTCTAGATTACAATTTTACACTAGACTGAAGGTAAAAAATTCCACTCTCACAAGGTAGCTATATTGGGCCCTCCCTCGCGTAGGAGACAATTGGGTATACTCAGTTCAGTAAATATTAATGTAATATCGGCAATTGGTTAAATATAAGACAATTTTTCATTGGACATTCATAAAAAATTCTACTCACAAGTTATATATGTAGATGCTAAGTAGAATATATATATAATTCACAAACATGAAAGTTTTTATAATTGGTTAATGCCCGCATTCTGCCAGCTCTCTCTCTCCCCAGAATAGAGTTCTCTCTAGTACTCCAGGTAGTGCTTTCAAACCCTTTGCCATCTTCCTCTTCCACTTTGTGATCCCCAATAAACGACTTTCTTAATATGGAAGAATTAATTTCACAAACAAAAGCTCTCTCTTGGGAGGGTTTGAATTTATCTCTAGAAAAAGATTCGAACAATGGTGATCTTAATCTAGCCCTCATTGGTAGATTAGTTGCAACCAGACCACTAAACAAAATTTCAATGCATGCCACCATTAGAGCAGCTTGGAACTTCCTCAGTCAATTCCATATCGAAGACTTGGATGCAAATATGTTTCTCTTCACTTTTCAAAATGCAAGAGACAAGAGCAGAATTCAGAACCAAGCTCCTTGGAACTTCAAAGGACATCTTCTCATCCTCAAAAACTGCCCTGCAAATGCCACATGGAAAGAGATTAGTCTTGATACCTCACCTTTTCACGTTCAAATCCATGGTCTAACTAGAAATCACATGACTGAACACATTGCTTTCAAAATAGGCAGTGCTCTAGGTAACTTTCTTTCAGTGGATTTCGACCCTTTGTTTGGATTAGCTTCAAAGAAATTCATCAAGATTAAAGTGGAGATAGATATCTCCAAACCTCTGAAACAAGGCCTCTGGGAACCAAGAGATATTAATCTCAACACTTGGGTTTCTTTTAAGTATGAAAGACTTTCGGATTTTTGCTATGCATGTGGAAGAATTGGATACTCCCAGATTTTCTGCAATTTCCTAAAAGCTACACTTGAACAAATGCCATTTGGGCCTTGGTTAAGGGCGGAATCTCCCATATTCATGACAGTTCAACCATCACACAGTGATCATGAAAGTACTCAGATGCTCCCGACTAATGAATGGGTAGATGATGAAATAAGCCAGGATAAATATCGATACTCTATTGAGTTAGGTGAAAAAGATTCTTTTGGCTCTTCGGCTTTGATCTTACCATTGCCCATACATGTTGAAGAACTACAAGAAGTAGAAAAAGCAAAAGCTCAAAAGGGATCAGGGAAAGGAAAGGAAGTAGTGGAAGATGATAATATTTTGACCAGAGGAAATTTGTTTGTTAGAGGAGAATTGAAGACTAATTCGGAACACTATCAAGGGAAAAACCATCTCCTTCTTGACACAAAAAACCCCAAAAAGAACCTGATCAGAGTCAACAATCCTCATGAATTAATTTCCAATCCCATTCCCACGGTAAATCAACTCAAAAATCTGAAAGTTAGCAGCAATCTTACCTCTGGGCAATCGGAAAAAACAGAGGAAATGCATCCAAAAATTTGTTTTCTATCAATATACCTCAGCCCCTTGCGGTGGCGCTTCAGAATTGAAATAGAACAACAAGATGAAGATCATTCCAACTGCTGGCTACTGTAGCCCACCAAATCCTAAAATTAATGCACTCTCACCAACCTGAAATTTCCCTCATCAACAAGCATTTACTCAACAACCATTGAACCAGCTCCCATTAGTCTTTCAAGCCGCTGTTCCTGATCAGTCTTTTGTACTTGTTGATCCGAGCAGTAATGAAGCAGAGATGCCGTCGTTCGGTTCAGAAGAATGGATCGCCTACTAGTTGAAAGCCAGTTCTGATCTTCTGCAGCAACCGAACCAGAGCTATAAATTGTTGATAGAAGGTGGAAACCGAATGACTCATACTGCAATTAATGTATCGGGCCCTCCACGGGAAGAGATAGGAACGGGTATAAGTCAAAAGGGTGACCTGCCTTTTTATGGAAATAAAGTCCACACTTTTAAGGCACAAACTGGTCCATCATCTAATGCACACAAGCTCACGGGTAAGAAGTCTATGGGCCCTCCTTACAACTTGCACAAGCCCATTGTTTTGAAACCCAAGGTACATCACTTTGTTCCTTCAATTACTTATAAGCTCATTTAGTTAATGGCCTCATTTGACCCACCCTCTAGCATGCAACCAATCTCAAAGAAACCGATAGAGCCCGATCCTCCCTTTTGATCTGAACGAAAATCCAACACCTCCACTTTTGAGCATTCAGTTGTCTTGAATCCTAAGGTTGAAGTAGGAACTTCACATAAAAGGTTTGTACCTTCTGGTTCCAATGATCCCCTGTTACAACAGAGATCTAAAGCTCAAAAAATTACTGAGATTGGCACCCTACAATCTAGACTCACAATTAGAGACACTGGAGTAGAAGAAAAGGAAGCGGCTGATTCACTCCTGTTTATTAAATCAAACTCACATGGGAAAGCAAAAAAAGCAAAGGATGTTGCGAAAAAAAAACCTTACAGCAAAGTTGCAGCAAAGGAACACCTTCCGGAACAGTTCAAGAAAGCTGATGAGGCGGGCTCTACCATGCCTCCAGTGGATCCATGAAGACTTTGGCCTGGAATTGCAGGGGTCTAGCCCGCCCCAAAGCAATCAGAAGTATAAGGGTCTTTATAAAAAATTATAATCCTGATATTATCTTTTTGTCGGAAACCATGTAGTTAAACGACAATATCCCTACTATTGTAACTAGTCTAGGTTTCCATCTTTTTATAACGGTCCCAGCCTTGGGGAAGAAAGGAGGCCTTTCGTTATTATGGCGACCGGGTGTTGATATCGAACCGGTCAATATTAATGATAATGTTATTTCAGCTTTGGTTTATTCTGACCCTCCTAATCATCCTTGGTTAATTTCTTTTGTATATGCTCCGGCTCAATGGAAACAAAAAGCGAGTTTCTGGAATCATTTGGATTCTATTCATATCTCTTTTACTAATTCTTGGCTTTGTATTGGAGATTTCAACGATTTATTAAGCCAAACCGGCAAGTAAGGAGGAAGACCAATAACTTCATCTTCTATTGGTGGTCTGAAAACTCTAATGGACACTTATGGTCTTATAGACATAGGCTTTTCGGGACCTTCTTTCACATGGACAAACAATAGAACAGGTAGAGCTATGATCAGAGAAAGATTGGATCGGGGTATAGCAAATGCAAAATGACGATTACTTTTCCCAGATGCTACCGTCCAACACATAGCTTTTGCGGCCTTAGATCATTACCCCC
The DNA here is from genome assembly GCA_011037825.1 of Carya cathayensis. Classification (NCBI taxonomy): domain Eukaryota; kingdom Viridiplantae; phylum Streptophyta; class Magnoliopsida; order Fagales; family Juglandaceae; genus Carya; species Carya cathayensis. The sequence continues at coordinate 1,439,777 of QGSO01000140.1, read as the reverse complement.
TCTTACTAAACACGGTGAAGAAAGTGAAAAGTCCCTCTTCTTTCAAATTTAAAGAATTCTGGATCAGAGAGCCACTCAGCAGTATTATCATCCAAGAAGCATGGAGACAACAATTCTATGGTAACCCTTCTTTCATCCTTTGCAACAAAATCAAGGAAACAAAGAAGGCGCTCAAACTCTGGAACAAGAGCCATTTCGGAAAAATTCAAGCAAATATCCAACAACTAGAAAGGGAAATATGCAACCTTCAGAGCAACACCCCAAACAATTGGAGCATTCAAAGAGAGAACTTCCTTCATCACAAAATCCAAGAGCATTTGAAGCAAGAAGAAATTCTATGGAGGCAAAAATCAAGAATAAATTGGCTCACAACCACGGATCTGAATACAAAGTTCTACCATTTTTCAACTACAATCCGTCGCAGAAGAAATGAATTGAATCGATAAAGATTGGACCAGGTAATTGGACTATGGATCAAAATATTATTGAATCTACTTTCATTAATTACTTTGAAACCATCTATACCTCCACAAACCCCTCAATTCCAAAGCATATAGAACATCTCTTTGTAAGTCAAATTTCAGAAGAAGAAAATGACCTCCTAATAGCTATACCCTCGGAAGTTGAAATTCTCGGTGCTCTCAAGCAAATTCCAAACAATAAGGCACCAGGACCGAATGGGATGACAGGCCTTTTCTACAAACACTACTGGCACATTATCAAGCTTGATGTTATTGCGGCAATGAAAATTTTTTTTAGAAGCGGGAAACTTCTAAAACAAATAAATCATACCCATATTGCCCTTATTCCGAAAAATGCAAGTCCAAGCAATCCTCAACACTACAGACCCATTAGCCTGACCAATGTCATATACAAAGTTATCACAAAATCTTGGCAGACTGCTTAAAGAAATCACTCCCAAGCATTATTTCTCCTTTCCAAACAGCCTTTGTCCCTAGCCGGAATATAAAGGAAAACTCCATCATTGCTCATGAAATGTTTCATCATTTAAAGCATCACAAAGGAAAAAAAGGGCAAATGGCCTTAAAGCTAGATATGGAAAAGACTTTTGACTATATAGAGTGGAAATTTCTGTTTGTGGTAATGAAAGTTTTGGGCTTTAGTTCGACTTGGATAAATCTCATTAAGGAGTGTATAACAACGGCTACATTCTCTATCCTCGTCAATGGCTCCCCGAAAGGTTTCTTTAAAGCAGAATGAGGAATCCGTCAAGGTGACCCACAACAATGTCTTAGAGAAATATCAAGCATGGTCGGGCCAGCGGATCAACCAAAGTAAGTCTTCTATCTTTATCACCCAAAATACAAGTCTGGTAACAAGAAGGATACTCTCAGCAAACCTACCATATAAAGAATCGTCCTCAAAAATGAAATATCTGGGAATACAAACAACGTATGGACGATCCAAAAAGGAAGACTACAAAGAACTACTGATAAAGATGAACAAAAGACTCGATGGTTGGAAATAAAAAATGCTCTCCCAAGTGGGCAGAACAATGCTCATCAGATCAGTAGTAAGCTCGATCCCATCATACCAGATGTCTATTCATATGTTCCCAAAGTCAATTTGCAAGACTCTAAATGCAAGCTTTAGGAATTTTTGGCGGGGAAAATTAATAGATCAACAGCAAAAACTCTATCTGAAATCTTGGAAATTCATATGCCAATAAAAAAATATGGAGGTTTGGGGTTACGACTGATGGAAAATATGAATGTGGCTCTACTAGCAAAGATAGGATGAGAAATGTGCGAAAGGCCCAACAGCATCTGGCAAAATCTCCTAACAAAGAAATATCTGATTTCAAGCGCTTTCGCAGATACGACTTCTAAAGTCATTGATTCTCTTTTCTGGAAAGGACTTCTCAACACTAGGCCATTGCTAGTAAAAGGTTAGTGCTTCAAAATCACTAATGAATTGTCTGTAAATGTTTGGTCCGATCCCTGGATATCCACATTGGAAGGCTTTAAACCTACTCCAATTGACCACACAATAGACATATCTAATACCATGAAAGTTTCAGAATTGATTTCCCAAACATATGGTCTTTGGAATATAACTATCCTAAGGTCCATTTTTCAACAGGATAGTATAAATGAAATCTTAAAAATCCCACTGTCTCTCTCAAATCAAGGTCTGGACGAGCTCATCTGGACCAAAACTCAAAATGGGATTTTCTCAGTCAAAACGGCCCACCATCTAGCCTCCAACATTGCCTCTTCTCTCAGGGACCAGCTTCCAGACATCCAATGGGAAAAAATATGGAATCTCAGAATTCATGATAGACACAAACTCCTTCTATGGAAAATAATTTGGGATATTTTGCCGACGAGAGAGCGACTAAAAAGTTTTATCCCAACTTTAACTTCCATAAACTGCCCCCTATGTGATGGTGCGGAAGAGACTCTGCTACATCTTTTCAGAGACTGTCCTATCTCAAGAATTCTATGGAGTCAAAGCAAATGACCTCTCAATCTCACTTCCTAGGGACTCATCTCTATAAAGGATTGGATACAATTCATTCTTTTTCCTAAGATGAAACTGAGACTAACTTCTGAAGAAGAACACCCTTTCAAGATTTTTTCTGCTTTGATTCTAGATTTTATTTGGAGGCTTAGAAATGAAAAGGTTCATAACCAGAAGGATTTATCTTTACAAAAGATTTCTTAGCAGTTAAATTTCTCTTATGAAGAAAATCTGCATGCTTGGAAGGAAAAATCTTGCATCACCTCTAAGAAAAAATGGCAAAATCCTCCAACAAATCATTTATGCATATCATTTTATGCAGCAGTCAGAAACTTCTTCTCAGTGGCCTCAGCAGTTAGTAGAAACTCAAAATGAGAGGTAATAGAAATCTGTACTGAAGAGAATCCCACCACAATACTAGTGATAGCTAAAGCTCTAGCGGCAAAACTAGCCCTCAAAATGGCAGAAACTACCAACTCTTCTCATATCACCTTAGTTGGAAATTCTCAACTGGTAATCTCTTCTATCTCTAAAGAGGAGTCTTGGCAAATATCTACTATCTCAAACGACATTGCAATATCTTTAAACTCTCATCCAGACTAGAGCTTTCACAAGATTGATCGATTTCAAAATCGATTTGTGCACACCATAGCGCAATGGGCTGCTACAAACTCTTTGTTTGATATCATTTTTTTAGATTTTATTTCTCCTAACATTTTGCTTCTAAATACTGGAAAAGATCCTTTTGATGTTTTGTAATCTTTATTAATATATGCATGCTTGATTAAAAAAAAAAAAGGTTTTTATAATTAATGAGGGCTAGGCATTTATGGACACTTACGTACAGACTAGAAAGCCTTGAAACTGACGGCATGGCTAGCTGTGATCTTAGCCTTTAGGATTATATGGTCAACTGTTGGAAGCATACGACAGGGAGAGTTATTTATTACGCCGGTTGTTCGTTCTAATTTGTCTTCATCTTAACCAAATACATATTTTATTCTGCTGATCACATGAAAAGAGAGGCAACGAGTTCACAGTTCCTAGTTAAGAAATCGAAATTATAAGTCATGTCTTTTAGGCAAATTATTAGTACTTTACTTTATCTGATAATTAAGACGTTGTTTGATAATTGCCTTCACGATCTTAAAAAAATAGATATTTTATTCTTCCCACGTGAAAAGCTTGTTAACGAAATTGATATTTTATTCTTCCCACGTGAAAAGTTCGATAATTTTCTTCGTCTTAACGAAATAGATCATATTTTATTCTTCCCACGTGAAAATGTACATACAAATCGAGATATGTTTTTTTTTTTAGCTATATAAGTTTTATCCAATAAGACTAGTTGAAAGTATAAAAGGACATACAATATTTAATCATCTTAAGACTAAACCAAACATAATAATGGTTAAGAACTTAAGATAGTAAAAATAAAATAAATTGAACCTAGAGAGAGTACTGATCATCAACATGATGGATACCATATATATATATATTATGAGAGGTGCTCAAGATCATAAAGTGCCCACATAAGCTCTCAAGGAAATGTAAAATAGATCCGCATACAGTGAATTGACTCTCCCTCTCCCATCTGCACTCAGTAGAGCCCAAAAAAAAAAAAAAAAAGTCCTTGCTCCCATTGAAGTGTTTGCGCGTGCATGTTTCCCTTTTTGAAAGCTAAAATAACTTGCGTGGTTTTGGCTTAAAAGACGTGTATTTATTTTACAGCGTACACTTTGGATGAAATCAACGTGAAGACGAGGGCATTACGATCGTCAGTGAATGCTTGGTTTTCATCTGTGATTTTATACTCTAGCACAACCATCCTTGTGTTTACCGAAACTTTTCATGGCAGAGCTTTGCTGAATCATATGCAGAGAAGCTTCTTCCGGATTTGCATCCTGCAGAGTGACATGTTCTGGATCTGCAACTGTTAATCTGCACAAAGTTAGCTGCTTGCCAAACAAATTCTAGATTCAAATATTATGTTCTTTGCTAACTTTCTTTTCAATAGCAGGTTTAATATGCAGGGGACCCAAAAAATAAATTCTTTAAAAAATACAGAGAAACACAAATGAGATTAGAACACACTTTTTTTTATTTTTTTGGGTTTTTGTTTTTTTTTAGAAAGTTGCTATGCATCCTCAACTGTTTTGATGTACACTCCACACACTTTTTATTTTTTTATTTCTTTTAATTGTTAGACTCCTCTCTCTCATCTACGTCTCTCTTTCATCAAGCTCTCTCTCATTAGGTCTCTCTCTCCTCAAGCTCTCTCTCTCATCAAGCTTTTTCTCTCTCTTCGACCTCTTTCTCTCCTCAAGATCTCTCTCACTAGCTCTTTCTCTCATCAAACTTTCTCTCTCAGCAAATCCTTCTCTCTTTATGCGACCTCTCTCTCTCTCTCCTCAAGCTTTCTCTCATCAAACTTTCTCTCTCCTCAAACTCTCTCTCTCATCAAGCCTTTTCTCTCTCTTCGACCTATCTCTCTCCTCAAGCGCTCTCTCTCATCAAGTGTTCTCTCTCGTCAGCTCTCTCTCATCAAACATTTGCTGGTGGGGGATACTGACACACGGATCGGAAAGCTCGAGCTCGAGTCCTGCGGTTTCTCTTTCTAAAATTCAAATGTGAAAATACTGAGGGAGGGAACGGAAAGTTGAGAGACAATTTCGTCATTAGTCAGTACTACGTTTGGTGTGCAATCGGTTGATCTCCAATAGGGGCTGCTCCCAATATTCTCTTTTTTTTGTTTGGGGGAGGGGGGGGGGCCTCGATTGAGTGCAAACGGGGGAGGGAGAGTCAATTCACTGTATGCGGGTCCAGTTTACATTTCCTTGAGATGCTTACATGGCACTTCATGATTATCCTGTGTGAAAATTAATTTCACACCGACCGGCATCAAGATTTTTTCATATTATATATATATATATATATATATAGTTACAAAAAAATCTTGAAAGTCCCATCATATAACGATTGATGATATAATCTGTCGCGTGCGACTTTCAAGATTTATCTTTGGAACTCTTATGGCATGCATATTTATTAATTCAGACATGTAGTACAATTGCATCTTCGTTGTTTCCAAAGTCAAATTTTAGGAATGAACCATGCATGCATGCTCTCGATCTGTTTCCAAAACGCCTAATTCAGAATCTGAACATAAACTACGTACAAACCAGGACTCCAAAACCAGACATACACGTACCCACGTTATATGATGATTGATCTGATTTATTGGGATCAACTGCAAGTCTAACGTTAAAACGAGTCCACAAGAAATACGTATTATAAGATATATATTAGTGAATCGATGCCCACACCGAACTCTAAAGAACATTTATTTATTTTTGAATAAACTGTGTTGGATCTCAGAATCATGAGAAACCAGCTTTTGTGAACTGGATGCAGTATTATCAAGAGTAATTAAACCCACAGAGTACATAACTACACATATAACGCTTCCAATAACGACCCTGCAACCAATCCCACCTCTGTGCTGATCTCTCTCGCCCCCCCTCCATCTGTTGCTGCATGAGCTCTCTCATCCTCACAACACCTACCACGTTTAATTTCCATAAAGCCACTCTTTCCCGGCACCGGTCATTTTGCCGAAATCAGTATTAACACCATCAAAACCTGTCAGAAACTCCAAAACCCGATTCATATCAAAGCGTCTGTTAAGTATCATGGATGTTAGACGACACTAGTCAAGCTACAGGTCGTATTGCACAAGCTTCATCAGAATGACTACAAGTCGTTGCTCATAACTGCCTCCAGCACTCTTCTTGTATATTCCTCTCTAAATATTTTCTAGCTAGCAAACATAACAAATCATGATGTAAAAGTTAGTTAGTTATTCTTTTCTGTATATAAGCTGACTTCTGTAAAGCAAGAAAATGATATAAGGAAAACAAGAATTTTCCTCCTCCATCGATTAGCTCTCTGCTTTCATCTATTTTCTGCTTCCTTACAATGGAAGTTGCTAATCACATCAGCTCGGCTTGCATGCCGATCTACCCAGCCCACTCAACAGGAATGTTGGGGTGCCACCTGGCCAGGCGGCTCGTGGAGATTAGCGCCACGGATGTGTTCTCCGTCCCTAGCGACTTCAACCTGACCCTTCTAGACCACCTGATCGTCGAGCCAGAGCTGTACCTAATTGGCTGCTGCAACGAGCTCAACACCGGTTATGCCGTCGACAAGTTCCCGCGTGCCAAGGGCGTGGGTGTGTGGGTGGTCACCTTCACGGTTGGTGGGCTTAGTGTGATCAACGCCATCGCTAGCGCTTACAGTGAGAATTTGCTTTGCCGGTGATTTGTATTGTTGGTGGGCCCAACACCAACGATTTTGGGACTAATCAGATTCTCCATCACACGATCGGGTTGGCCGATTTCTCTCAAGAGCTTAGGTGCTTTCAGATAGTCACTTGTGCTCAGGTAACTTGGGAAAGAATGTCACTCTTATATATTGTGATATTGAGTGGTGATGTGTAATGTTGCAGGCAGTGGTGAATAACTTGGATGAAGCGCACAAGCTGATCGACACGGCAATTTCGCCTTAAAGGAAAGCAAGCCGGCTTATATTAGTATCAGTTGTAATTTGCCGGGTATTCCTCATCCGACTTTCGCTGGGGAGCCCGTGCCCTTCTTTCTGGCACCGACGTATGGATTCTCTCTCACTAATAGATTCTGGATTTTCATTAGTTTTTCTGGACTGATCTTGAGCCGATATCGGGGCTTCATGACTTGGTCGACACATTGTAAATCTAGCTTGAACCTAGATGACTGTAGAGCAGAGAAAGAACGTTGCTTGCTAAAGTTTCTGATAGACAGCCATTCTAGCTAGCTGTTTTATATATCTGCCCCGTCGCTCTACATTACTTTTGCAGTGGATCATTCCCATCTCACTACTCATGGCAAGTATGTGGACTAGAAATGTACTTTCGTCCAGCCACATGTGATTGATAAACTCAATTCCAAACCATGTCATCTAATTGTTCCCAATTTTGAAGGGATCAAGTTTGAAGAGAGGATTTTTAGTTCCTTACAATCATTGGATCAATTTTAGTTATATATTAATGAAGTGATCGCTCTTGATAGCCACACTCTTCATGCAGGGTCAGCAATCAATTAGCATTGGAAGCAGCTGTGGAAGTGACAGCTGAGTTTTTGAATAAAGCTGTGAAGCCTGTAATTGTGGGTGACCCAAAGTTAAGGGTAGCAAAGGCGCAAAAAGCCTTTGTAGAGCTTGCTGATGCCAGTGGGTATCCAATAGCTGTTATGCCCTCAGGAAAGGGACTAGTTCCAGAGCACCATCCTCACTTCATTGGGACATATTGGGGTGCTGTCAACACCAGCTTTGTTGGGGAGATTGTGGAGTCTGCCAATGCCTATGTCTTTGTCGGCCCCATCTTTAATGATTACAGCTCTGTTGGCTACTCCCTTTTGATCAAGAAGGAGAAAGCAATAATGGTGCAGCCTAATGGTGTGACAATTGTCAATGGTCCCTCTTTTGGCTGTGTTTACATGGCTGATTTCTTGCATGCATTGGCTAAAAAGCTCAAGGGAAATAGCACTGCTCTTGAGAATTACTGGCAGATCTTTGTGCCACCAGGCATCCCTCTAAAATCTGAGAAAGATGAGCCTCTAAGGGTTAATATTCTTTTCAAGCACATTCGGGTACGACACAAGTATCACCAATTATAATTCATGTTTTTTTTTTGGTATTGGTTGTAATAGTTTGTTAAGGTTTATGATATCTTGGGTTAGTTATTTTGAGCACTAAGCACAATCTTAGTAGTACTCGACAATCGAGTCTCGATGTCTTTCCCATTTCTTTGTCCATGTATACTGCCCTTTTTTTATCAGTTCACCTATTGATTAAACAGGAGATGCTTGATGGAGACACTGCAGTAATACCTAAGACTGGAGACTCATGGTTCAATTGCCAGAAGCTCCACCTCCCTGAGAACTATGGGTAAGCCAGGGGTCTTCATTGAACACCTTACTCCTTCATGACGACTGCATATGAAATGTTTGTCAGAAATCGGCTGGGTACCAATGTTTTATTTCGCTTGCATTTAGGTATGAATTTCAGATGCAGTATGGATCTATTGGCTGGTCAGTCGGTGCCACTCTTGGATATGCTCAGGCTACCAAAAATAAGCGTGTGATTGCTTGTATTGGCGATGGAAGTTTCCAGGTTGGGGACAATTTTCACACAGACCTTCTAACACATTTGCACTGGTCGTAAGTAGGGATGGCAATGGAATGGGTGGGCCAGGTACCTATTCCTATATATCCTATCCCTGCAGTATCCATCAAGTAAAACTTTCCAACTTTTTCTTGTACCTACTTTGGAGATTTATGGGGATCATCGTCCTAACCCTGTGTCAAATCTTGCTCTGGGATTTCTATATTTTGGGATATAGAGCTTGGAAATTAAAAGAGTTTTTCATTTTATTTAGGTTACAGCTCAGGACATTTCAACAATGATTCGATGTGGACAAAGAACCATTATATTCCTAATCAATAATGGAGGTTACACAATTGAAGTAGAGATTCATGATGGCCCATAAAATGTGATTAAGAACTAGGACTACACTGGCCTTGTTGATGCCATCCACAATGGCGAAGGCAAATGCTGGACTGCCAAGGTTAGCAATCCATGAAATGAATTAGTTCTTACATCTTATTGAGTATTTTGTTCAACGGTCCAGGAAACTCGGGAAAATCACAACATTCACAAATTATTCAAATCTTTAAGGTGTTGAATAGTACATGAAGATTGTTTGTACAGATTTAAAATAGCGCAGTGATTTTATAAAAAAGTAAATCACAGCATGAAAAATATTTAAAAAAAATTTTTTAGTTAAACAAACTAATTGCATGTTGCTTAATTCGGTCCAAAAGTGTATTCATGGAATCTGGTGGCCGTAAACTGTAGGTAAAAACAGAGAGTGAACTAACAGAAGCGAATGCAACAGCGACTGGAGCACAAAAAGATTCTTTATGTTCCATTGAAGTATTCGTGCACAAGGATGACACCAGCAAAGAGCTGCTGGAGTGGGGATCCCGAGTTTCTGTAGCAAGCAGCCGCCCTCCAAATCCTCAATAAATAAATAAAAAGGGTGTTTGGATGATTTCTTTCTCGATTTGAAGTTGGTATCCCTACATTTGGTTCACGCCAGGACATGTAGCAGCAATTTAGTATAACTACAAATAAGAGAAGAGAAGTTTGCTTGATTTGAAAGAGCCTTCCACCAATCCTGTTGCTGGATCCTGCTTTCTATTGTAACATTAATAAAAGCTTTATTTCTAATTCTAATGCTGCATACAAGCATTGAATCATTTGGAGCTGTTAAACAGAGGCGCCCACATGGGCAGACCCCTATCCGGTGCATTTAAGATGCACATAACTTACACGGCTTGTAAACGCATGGCTTTAAGCGATGCGTTATCCGTATATTAAAGGCTGGCCTTTAAGGTCAGCCATGTAGGGGGGCTATATATAGCCCCCCTCCTTTTGGTTCGGGAGTACCCATCGGCATAGAAAAAATCTCTCTCATTTCTTCTCTCTTGAAATAGTTGTTAGGTCGTAGATTTGTTAAATATTACTCTAGTTTTATAACTACGTAGTACACTTTACCACTAACAGGAAAAGTTTGAGTTTTGTCGATCTGGAGAAACTCGTTGAGCATTTTTATAAGCTGAACCTGAGGTACTTTCTGCTGCAATTTTTTCTAACATTGGTATCAGAGCTTTTGTAATTGCTTCCAGTTTATTTTTATTTGCATATGCATATAAACTGTAAATGTGCCATTTTATTTTTTTTCTAACAAGTGGTGCTGCGATGTTCTCAAAAAAAAAAAATTTTTTTTTGGCCGAACGGCTATGCAGTGGTGCAGCGCTCACCACCCACACACGGTGGTGCAACGCGCACCACCTCTGCACTCGGTGGTGCAGCGCCCACCATAGGGTGCTGTGCGGCACCTATAGGAGCCCACAGTGCATGGTGCACCGTGGAGGCACCCAGTGGTGCTGCAAGCACCGCCTCGGTGCTGCGCGCACCAGAGGGGTGCCGCCAACACCATCGTGGTACTGTGTGCACCAGTGAGATGCTGTGGCAGCACCCAGCCTCCTCTAGAGGCTGTTTCCGACGAAAAGTAGTGCCAGTGAGCCCTCAAAACAGTGACTGGAGCAACCTGTTTTTTCGGGTACTGTTCACATGAACAGTAACCGCCGAAGGTAGAAGATGACTCTTAAGTCATCTGTTGTGTATGGGCTTGGGCTTTTTCAGCCCAAAGTTTTTTTTTCCTTCTAAACAAATGGGCTGGGCCGAACGGCCCATTGTTTTTCTGTTTAAAAAGAAAAAAAGAAAAAAAAAAGGGTGCATTCAATTGGGCCATTTTCGGCCCAGTTTCTTTCAGCACATTCTTTTAAAAAGTTAAGCCATTTTTTTTAAACGAAATAAAACTATAAAATGGCACAATGAGATTTTGAACCCAAGACCACCTACTAAACTATGGAGATGAGCGCACCACTGGACTGCGAATATTCTTTGGTTTAGGTGGGTTTTTTTTTAATATTTTTTTTGTTAAAAAAAATAAATAAATAAATAAAATTGCATGAATTAATATATGATTAAATATATTGATATATTACATGTGATCTTTTATTTAATGTTTTAGATTAAATATGATAACATGTGAATATTTGGTTATATTCATGCTATTGTTTTTCCATAATGTTATATTACATGTGATATTTTATTAATTTTTATATTAAATGTGATAACATGTATGTGTGAATTGAACATGTGGAAATGTGATTATTTTATCATCGTTGAATGTTAGACTTGAATGTTTAGACATTAGTCTTCATTTCTTTTAGTGATAAAAATATAGAAAATCCCACTAAGTAGTTTTAGTTAGAATTGTCAATGTGAATGATTGGCTGAAAGAATTGCAGTGACCCCAGTAAGAACTTTAAATGCACTGTATAGCCAAAAGACCATGGTGACTCTAATAAGAACTGTAAATGCATTGTATAGCCAAAAAGACTACAGTGGCCCTAGTAATAACTGTAAATGCATTGATGGAACAAGAAAAATAGACTGTAATGGTTTTATATGAACCTTCTTTTTAGACTGGCCCAACAGGTTACTGTAGTCTGGCTGTCTTTGTAGACTGGCCCAACATGTTGCTATGGTCTGGGTAGCTGTTCTTGTAGACTGACCCAAAAGGTTACTGTGGTTTTAGTAAGTTATGTTTTTACATATGACTAGGACTAGGAGACTACTTAAGATAGTGGGAGTATGGTTGAGATTTATGATGATAAATTCTCACATATTTTTTTAAAAAAAATTTATGCGGGAATTAGTTTAGAAATTTAATAATTGGATATTGTGGCGCAAGAGATGATTATGAAGCCCATCGATTTTTCGATCTTGCGACATGTCTAAATTATTCTTTTTCTATCTTGAAAGGACGCGGCAGATTTCTTAGGTGTGTGTTAATATCCCTTCTTTGCGTATTGTAGTGATATGGCATCCAAGACTATAGTTGCCGACTTAAACAAGGGGGAGAAATTAGATGGGGAAAACTATGACATATGGCATCGCAAGATCCAATATGTCTTAGATGAGCAAGAGGTCTTGGAGGCCTTGTCTCACACCCTTACTGTGCCCGCGGAAGGGACCTCGGAACAACATAAGATAGATCAACAAGCCTATACTCAATGGGCTAAGAAAAATCGGTGCGCGCGCATAATAATGTTAAGCAGCATGCACAATGATCTAATGTGTGAGTTCGAGGTCTATGACACTGCCCAAAGCATGTGGGAGCTTTAAAATTGAAGTTTGGTGGGACTTCAGCCACTAGGTTTCGTGGATTAACCATGAGGTTCAACTCCTATAAGATGCGCTCTAACCACACAATGAAGCAGCATCTTAGAACTATGTCAACTATGATCTGCGAACTTAGGTCGGCAGGAAACAACCTGACAGATGAACAGCAAGTCCAGGCAGTGATAAGGTCACTACCAAATTCTTGGGAGAATATGAGCCAGAACCTAACGCATAACGAGAACATTAAAGACTTTGATAATGTCTCGCGTCACTTGGAATTGGAGGCTGAGCGCCTAGAGGCTGCTAAGCCCAATCATACGGCCTATGTGGCTAATGCTGGTTTGCGCAAGGCATCAAGGCCTAAATGCAAGAAGTCCAAGAATGAGGTAGCTGCTAGACAAATTAAAAATGTGTTAGGAACTTCTCAGCGCACCAAGAGGGGAAAGCGCGGGAAGAACAAGTTAAAATTAGAGTGCTTCAACTGCGGAAAGACTGGCCACTTCTCTCCTGACTACACTGAGCCGAAGAAGGTACACTCTGACTTTTCTCGCATTATTTTTGTAACTAGCCATGTAATGGTTGCTCACTCCTATCCTTTGTGAACTGTTGATTCAGGAGCAACCGAGCACATAGCGCGAGACAGAGTTGGATTTGTGGAGTATCGCCGGATTCCAACTGGGAGTCGTGATATCAAGGTGGGGAATGGAGCTAGCGTGGAGGTACTTGGACTTGGTACCTACAAGCTGGACTTGCGGGGTGGCCGCACTCTTTTCCTCCATAATGTGTTATACGCTCCTGAGATCCGACGAAACTTACTTTCAGTTGTTACTCTATTAAAACTTGGTTTTCGGATTGTTTTTTAAAACAATTATGTTTCCTTTTATTTGGGCCATGTGTTTTATGGCAATGCTTTTTTGCAAGACGATTTTATGATATTGGATTTGGTTTATTCTAATATAAATAAATCTATTGCTTTTCTTTCTTCATCTATTGATAATTTGGATTCACATACATTGCATGCTAGGCTTGGCCATATAGGACAAGATCGAATAACTCGGTTAGCTAGAAAAGGCCTGATAGGCAATCTGGCTAGGGTCATCTTGCCCACATGTAAACATTGTCTAATGGGAAAAGTTAAGAGAAAACCGTTTGGAAAAGCCACTAGGGCATCTTTTCCACTGCAATTAGTCCACTCAGACATCTGTGGTCCAATGAGTGTGAGGGCGAGACATGGAGGTGTCTACTTCATCACTTTTATAGATGATTTTTCACGTTACGGTCATGTCTACTTAATCTCCCATAAATCTGAAGCATTGGAGTGTTTTAGGCGATATCTAAGAATGGTTGAGAATTAGTTAGACAAGAGTTTAAAAACCCTAAGAACTGACCGAGGACGATAATATCTCTCTGAGCAATTTAAAAGCCTCTGTGATGAAAAATGAATTAAAAGACAGTTAACGATGCCAAGTACGCCGCAACAAAATGGTGTGGTGGAAAGGAGAAATCGAACACTGCTTGAGATGGTTAGGTCAATGATGGTGCAAGTAAACCTACCAATTTCTTTTTGGGGGGATGCACTTTTGACTGCTGCCTACATTCTTAACCGAGTGCCCTCCAAATCAGTAACTTCCACCCCATATGAACTATGGACTGGCGAGAAACCCAATTTGAGTAACTTGCGGCCATGGGGTTTAACGGGTTTTGTTCATGATCTTTCTCATAAGTATGAGAAATTAGACCCTAGAGGGAAGAAGTGTATCTTTATAAAGTACTCAGAACACTCTAAAGGGTATGTGTTAATAGGTGAATAAACTAATGGAAGTGTGACTGAAATTGAATCACGAGATGTGGATTTCATTGAAAATGAATTTCCAAGTAGAGGTGAGGTTGATAGGAGTTTAGAACTTCATGAGATTGTGGAACAAGAGGAAAGTGTTCCAAGGAATTTAGTTGAGAATGAGGAAAAAATTCTTCGAGCTCCTACAAATAATAAAAAGGACTTAAATCCGAGTGGGAGCATTCCACTTGTCAATCAATCGTAGCAACCTCAGTCGCGTAGAAGCACACGTGAAAGTATTCTCCGTCGTCGTTTTGAGATTGAAGGTGAAGATTTTATGGTAGCTCCGCATGATGATGATGAGCCTAGGACAATTCATGAGACTCTCTCATCTTCTACTAAAAATAAGTGGATGAAAGCTCTTAATGATGAGATTGAGTCTATGAAGACTAACCAGGTCTGGGATCTAGTTGATCTACCGACAGGGCGTAAGACTATTAGGAAAAAATGGGTTCTTAAAGTCAAACGCAAGTCAGATGGATCGATAGATAAGTACAAAGCTCACTTAGTGACGAAAGGATATACCCAACAGGAGGGTATAGACTATGAGGAAACTTTTTCACCAATCGTGAGATTTGCTTCAATTCGCCTGATTCTAGCTATAGTAGCAAACATGGATTTGGAACTCTACCAGATGGATATTAAGACATCATTTCTCAATGGAAAACTAGATGAGGAGATCTATATGGATCAACCAATGGGTTTTGTGGTCAAAGGTCAAGAGCGCAAAGTGTGCAAGCTCAAACAATCTATATATGGTCTAAAACAATCATCTAGGCAATGGTACCTCAGATTCCATCGAACCGTTCTTTCGAATGGGTTTACGATGATCACAGAGGACCATTGTGTCTATGTCAAAAGATCCGAGAAGAGTTTCATTATGTTGTCATTATATGTTGACGACATACTACTAATTGGAAATGATAAAGGGTTGATAGTCGCCACAAAAGAGTGGTTATCCTTCAATTTTGAGATGAAGGATATAGGTGAGGCAGAATACATTCTGGGAGTTAAGATCTACAGAGATCACTCAAAGAAACTTTTGTGTTTGTCCCAACAGACTTACATAAAAAAAAAGTTCTCGAACGCTTCCTAATGAGTGAATGTCAACCCATTGACACCCCTGTTACAAAAAGTGAGAACTTATCTAAAGAGTTGTGTTCTAAGACTTAAAGAGAAAAGGAAAAGATGGCCCGTGTCCCTTATGCTAATGCTGTGGGTAGTCTGATGTACGCAATAATGTGTACTCGGCCTGACATATGCTATGCAGTTGGCTTAGTGAGTATATTCCAATCTAACCTCAGACTGGCTCATTGGAAAACAGTCAAAAGGATTATGCGATATCTCAAGGGAACTGCAGACTATGTGCTGTGCTATCAAGGTTCAGATTTGCAACTAAGAGGTTACAGCGATGCCGACTGGGGCAGTGACCTAGATGAGCGTAAATCAATCACTGGGTATGTCTTTCTGCTTAACAATGGCGCCATTACATGGAGCAGCAAGAAACAATCATGTATAGCTTTATCCACCATGGAGGCAGAATACATAACTTGTTTTGCAGCAGTTCAAAAAGCTGTTTGGTTAAGGAGGTTTCTCAAACATTTAGACATTGGCACGGATACTTCAGATCCGGTGACAATATTCTGCGGTAGCACGGCTGCTCTTGCATATGCTAAGGACTCTAAGTACTATGGAAGAACCAAACACAAAGATATCAGATATCACTACATCAGAGACATGGTAGCGCAAAAAGAAGTGGTTCTGAAACACCTCTCTACAAGTCGCATGGTTACTGATCCCTTAACAAAACCCATAGCAAGAGATGTCTTTCAGGCTCATGTTAGGAATCTAGGACTACATAGATTGTAAATGTAATTTATGTTTCAAATGACATTGAGATGTAACCTTTCCTTTGGGATATTAATACAATATGATTCAGTTATTGTCTTTATCGTATTTTTTTTCTAATATACACACAAGATATGTCAACAGGCTTAGATCGACTCACTCATACGAGCGATTGCCTCTAGCACTTGAGAAGCGAGTAGAGATGAGACATTGTGTTCTTAGATATTTGTCCAAATTGAGAAGTTAGTTGACACAAAAATATGTCGCTTTAGTGGGAGCTAAGATAAGGTCTAATGAAAAGACTATACATGGGTTACCCCACAATCTATGTAGCCTGTGGTTAGCCAGATATGAGATCCTCTTTGACGTCTTGGAGGTGAGCAAATGGAGGAACTTGGGTTAGACGCTTAAAGAGCGGCTAGACTAAGATCTGTACGGTGTTGATATAGACATATGCTCTTTAAGAATGAGAAATCCACCGTAGCATGTATTTCATACTACATGTGCTTATTCGACCAAATGAGTAAGTGAGTAAAAAAAGTTTCCCTCTTTCTCACTGTGTGAGTCTCATTTTTTAAGTGTCCTTTACTTTTGACTATGTCACGAGATGAAGGTTGTGATGTCTGCTACTTTGGCATGTTGTCTATGGCCATGATCAATACGGTCTAAAGAGGCATTACTGGGAAAGCGGTTCGACCAAATTTGAATGATATGAGTGCAAAGGGAAGATTCTTCGATATCACATCTTCGATAGTGTTTGCTGATGTCAAACTATGACGCTACATACTGGTAGCAACTAAGGTTGTGAACATATTGAAATGATTTTGAAGTAGTCAAGCATTGTTATGAGTTTTTTGAACTCAAGAGGGTTTCGAAAATGCTTGATTTGATGCAATCGAATGAGTCTAGGACGTGACCAGACACTTTAGAGATGTTACTATGCTAGTCTTCTCTGAGAGAGATTTAGTGTATGTACTCCCACCTTTCTACAGATGTGCTTGGTGGTCGCACGGCTTATTTGCTATGTGTGAACAAGATTGAGAACATTAGAGAGATGCAAACCTAGGGTCATGCCCACTGTGTGCGAGTGCGAGATGTTAAACGGAGGGGGCGCCCACATGGACAGACCCCCCATCCGGTGCATTTAAGATGCACGTAACGCATGGCATTTAAGATGCATTAAAGCCCTGCGTTACACGGCTTGTAAACGCATGGCTTTAAGCCATGTGTTACCCGTATATTAAAGGCTGGCCTTTAAGGCCAGCCGTGTAGGGGGGCTATATATAGCCCCCCTCCTTTTGGTTTGGGAGTGCCCATCGACATAGAAAAAATCTCTCTTATTTGTTCTCTCTTGAAATAGTTTTTTGGCCGTAGATTTGTTAAGTGTTACTTTAGTTTTATAACTACGTAGTACACTTTACCACTAAGAGGAAAAGTTTGATTTTTGTCGATTTGGATAAACTCATGGAGCATTTTTATAAGCTGAGCTTGAGGTACTTTCCGCTGCAATTTTTTCTAACAGGAGCTATGAAATGAAAATAATGGGCAAAGTTCAAACCCAACCCCTCGGCCACCTACCTCAACATTCACGTGCGCCTGCGAACACACTTGAATGTATACGTTGTATGTATGTATGTATGTATGTATTATTCTTTGATTTCAAACCTCATCAGCCGAGACAAACGACAAGCTAAACAGAAATCGTAAACAAACGACGGCCAAAAGTAGCACAAATATACTTAATTATTTCCCACCGTCAAACTATTGAAATCACAATACTTTTATGGTAGGAGTGAAAATCGATTCCTTCGGCATAGTTTTTGGAAAAAACCAAAATCCAACCGATATTCACTAAACATGGATAGAACCGGTTGAAACCGACCGATAAAATGAGAGAAAACCTGCAACATCGGTCTTGGCATGATCCTGGTTAGTTTTTAGTGTCCCATCGGCATCGCGAATGGTACGGAACTTAGAAATGGAGAATTGGAAGTGCGATTCGCGATGAGAGGGAGATGGCTCGCTGTGCGAATCGCGACCATGCTATGTGAGAGAGAGAGAGAGAGAGAGAGAGAGAGAGAGAGAGAGAGAGAGAGAGAGAGGAAAAAGAAGAGGATATTAAACCTAAACTGAAACGACACCATTTGTTTCATGCTTAATTTTTTCTCTAACCAACACGTTTAAGTGAAACATTGTTGTTTTATTTAAAATATACATTAAAAAATATAAGTTATATATTCGGATGTTTCAGCGGTCCGATCCAACCTTAAACTGGGACTGAACTAGTTGATGATAGTTTTAACTTAATTATATTGCTGGCCAATCAGTTTTACACTAGTTTTGGCCAATTCCTTACTCCGACAACAGGTCTGAGTGATCCTGGACTCCCGATTGATTTTAGAAATTCTTGTACAACTCTACTTTATGGCTATGGGTGTAAAAATAAACAAAAAAATTGGTCCGGACCGGACCGAACCGAACCAGACCAATTGGTTCAATTCGGCTTTTAATAGGTTCAGTCCAAAATCGAATCTTTTATTTTAAAAACTGGTTAAATCCGATCTGGAATCAGATTTATATTTTCCAAAACCGAAAGACTAATTCACATATTATATATTTTATTAATTTTTAATATTACATATAATATATTTTATATTTTTATATATAATATATATAATTATGTATGAAATAATATATTATAATTTATAACATAATATTTTAATCTTGAACATGAAAATTTATTTGATCTTATGTTTTAAATATAAAATATATTTTATTATCCAATAAATTTTTGACATGTTTCTTTTAATAAATATATTAATAATATTAATATACTTAATATATTAAAATAAAAAAATAAAACCGAATTAATAAAATCAAAAATACTAATTTTTAAGAATAACCATGTGTAACCAATTTTATAAAAGATAAAATTAATATTATCGATTCAAAAATAAATTTTATTTAAAATCGTATTGAACCGATCGAACCGTATACACTATTATTTATAGAAAAATGTTACTCTTATTAATAGTTTTTATCGTTGGTTTCTACTGCTTTGACATTTTTATCTTTTTATTATTTTTTTAAAAAAATTAAATAAATATTTGTTTAATATTATTATGAATTTTTTTTTTTTTTAAAATATTTAAATGTGTTAAAAAGAAAGAAAAAAAAAATCCATTTCGAAATGCACAAGCGGGCCCAGCTCCCAGTGGTGGGAGTAGCACCGCCCTTATCTATGATATTTGACTTTTAAGACGCATGTACCACAGATTTGACATGTGGCCCATTCCCAACCTCTTCTGCAGTGACAACTGTGGTTTTTACTAATGAAAAGGACGAAAACAAAAAATAAAAGGGCATACGCGATTTTCATTCAGGCCTCAATGTCGTCCTTGAAACTACTATTCATCAAACCATTCCTCTTGTTGGCCACCGTTACCGTCGTGGTCGGTCAACCATACTCGTCAGTCTTTAGCTTCGGAGACTCACTCGCCGACACCGGAAATATACACTTCATCGATCAGTCGTTCCACTCCCTCTTCCCTCCCTACGGCGTGACCTACTTTCGTCGACCCACAGGCCGTTGTTCCGATGGCCGTCTTGTCATAGACTTCATCGGTACGCTTCCATGCAACAAAATTTCATCTAATCTTTTATATCTTCCTTCGTCCGATGTATACATATACGTTGTTCATTTGGATTGTTTCTTTTCTTTGATGGCCAGCCGAATCTCTTGGACTGCCATCGGTACAGCCGTACCTTGGGATTAAGAATGGGAGTACTTTCACAAGTACTGTAGAAGATCAGGGTGTGAATTTTGCTGTCGTGGGAGCAACAGCACTGGACGTGGATTTTTTTATAGAAAGGGGAATTATCTATGACGAGGGCATGAACTACTCTTTAAGAGTTCAATTGGACTGGTTCAAGGAAATTCTGCCATCTCTGTGCAACACATCTTCAAGTAAGTTAGCTAGCTATTTCGTCAATTTTCTAAGTTGCAACTCCCCTTTGAACCGGGTATGTATCTCAATTCCATACATTTGTTTATTCCGAGAAAGAAAAGTTGCTACCACGGCGTACATGTTTTATTATAAAATTATTTATTTTCAGCGTGTTGCTCTATGCACAATAATTGCAACGCAAAAGAATTTTATAAAAATAAGAGTTTAGCGCCTTAGATAAAATATATACCAAAAATTTCTATCTTTTAAACACTTTAAATATTTTTTTAAAAAAATAAAAAAATTAGAAACTTATTAGAAAAGTATTTTAAGTAAAAAATATATTAAAAAATAAAGATATTATAAAACTAATGAAAAGAGAGCGAAAAACAAAGAGAGAGAGCTTGAACATGAGAGAGAGAAGTTTTAGAATTCCATAATGAAAGTCTTGAATAATACCCATATATATAGGAGTACAAATGAAGTCTTGACCATCATAATTGACGGCTAAGGACGGTCAATTATAATGACTACGGGCAGTCATAATTGACGGCTAAAGATGAAGGACGGTAAATTATGACGACTACGGGCCGTCATAATTGACGGCTAAGGACGGTCAATTATGACGGCTAAATGTGGTCATACAAGTCGATTTATAACACTTCTATTTTGGATGACTACATGTAAAGAATATGCCTCGTTAAAATTTTGCCAAGGAAAAACCATATGGAAAAAAAAAACCAATGGCGAAAGAAAAAAGAGTACAGTATTCATGTGTACCGCCAAACGCTTTAGGATTGCCTCATTAAAACCTTATAAAGGAAAATCCAATGGGAAAAAACCTTAGCAAAGGAAAAAGAGTACAATCAACACTAGTCTTCAAAACATTTATTCGTCCTGAAAAGTGCATTATGATAGGTTTTGAAGTTTTTGCATTCCAATGTTCTGCACAATCTTCTTAAATGTTGCAGTTGGTAATACCTTAGTGAATAAATCTGCCAAATTATCACTTAATCGTATCTGCTTGACATCAATTTCACATTTCTTCTCATGAAATGCAATGATCTCTCTGTATGAATCTAAAAGATTACTTGCATCCGCATATCCAATTAATTGTGGACTCAATCCATGTTAATAAAATAATTTCATATCAATCGTACATCGGAGGTAACAAATGAAATATTTAATACTATTCCAATGTCTTCGAGTTGGTGTAGAACTATATCTTGTAAGTAAATTTACTGAAATGCAATATCAGATTGAGTGCAATTTTCAAGATACATCAAGGCTTTAATTGCACTAAGATAAGGTACTTCAAGACCAAGAATTTTTTTATCGTTTTCACAAGGACAAAATGGGTCTTTCTACACATCAAATGATCGAACAACCATTGGAGTACTCAAGTGATGAGTTTTGTCCATATAAAAGTTCTTCAAGATTTTATAGTGAAAGATTTTTAGTTGATGCGTCTCAATATTGTGTACCAACTCTTTAAATGATGTAGTTGGTAATGTTTTGGTAAACAAATTCGCCATATTGATTCAAGATCATTTTAACATTAAATTCACTACTCTTATAGAGTTGTGCTCTTTTGAAGTTATTGTAAATAACATAGTTAGCGGAGAAGTCATCAAAATTAAGTTGCCAACTTCTATATTTAACAAAAACGGTGGCCACCTTTTTAAGCCAGACAAGCACTTCAGGATTTTACAGCTCTTATGTAGCTGTCAGGTGCCGCAGGGCTATGATGCTACATCTCTTATCTCTTGTAGAGAGATGCTTCACGAGAGATGCCGTGAAGCAATAGAGATGCTTTGTTCTTCCTTTTACTAACCTGAGGATGTTACTCTTATGATAGGAGCAGATATTCATTTTTCTAGAATGATTTATTCTGATGTCGTTTCAGAATTAAGATTTCTTAGTGCTCAATATTTTGCCCCTGGTATGACCATGTCTTGGAGATTATTAGCTAAACTGAGTGAGGTCAACTAACTCAATAATCAAATATTTTAATTGCGTTAGAAGCTTTCTGTGAAGAGTCGTAAGAACAATAAACTGAAAGAGGAGAATAAGACGCTAAAACAGTATGCCCGTGATCTTTAAGATCAGTACCAACGGATATTTGAAGAAGTCCAAATACTTAGAATATAAGGACAAGCTGCATTTAATCTCACAGTGGATATCTAAAAAAAGTCCAACTTCAAATAGAGTAAGGGCAAGCTGCTTTTAATTTCACGGCCTAATAAATAACTATAGGATATCTGTGTTTAGCATATCCTCAATCAAAATATATAATTTTGTCTTTCTTTTATAATTTTCTCTATAAAAGAAACATTCAACTCATCTTCATTCGTATCACATCTTCTGTAATTAGTCTGCATTCTTACTCTGCAATATCTTTCTGCGTTCTTACTTTGCAATGGCCCAGCAATCTTCTCGTAACCAATATATAAGGTATTCTACACCTTGTTTACTAGTTGTTTCTGCTTCTACCGTAGTCCTATAGTGCAATACAATAATGATTTGACTAATAAGTTAAATGTTGAAGCTATCTATGAGCTTGTGAGTCTTGGTACCCGATACTCATCAACCATTATCACATTTTCTCAGCGACTACAATCCAAAACTTATGATGTTGACAAACTCAATGAGAAAATTTCTATCTTTCAGCGACTTCTTCTGGAGTCCAATATGAAGATAGGCGCAATAAAACAAGAGAATATGAATTTAAAATCATCGCTTAACTCTTCTTTTTGATTGCCTACTTTTTTAGACAGGGATGCCATACAAATTTTTGAAAAATAAGATCGTTTAAAGAATGAAGCGAAGAGTTTCAAATTTCTGTAATTTTGTTTCGAGATAATAAAATAATATTTCACAAATATTCATATTGTGTTTCTATCTTCTAGTATATGTTCTGTGTGCTCAATTTTATTTCTCCTTTAATAATACACATTTCTTATAAAACCGTAATATGAATCTGAAATACTAATTGCATTTAAGATAAGGTATTTCAGAACTAATAATTTCATTCACCTCCCCCTCGAAGCCGAAAGGGTTTCTAATTTATATTTCAAATATGTGTAGATTTCATGAGCTCTTCTGGAGCCTCAATGACATTTAAATTATCTATATAAACTACAGTAAAAACTAATATAAATATTGAAAATATATGAAAAATAGGTTATTCCACATGTGTTTAGATTGTTTTAGATTATATAAGAATTTTTAAAACTTGATAGAATAAGTACTTCAAGACTATATGCTTCATGCATTTCATATCTAGTGATCCATATAAATATGCAGTTAATCATGCATATCCAAACTCTAGGTAATTATCAAGCTAATAAAAACTTTAATATAATTTCATCCACTTTAAAAGTATATCAATATTGTTTCTGCGGGAAACCAACTCGTGATTTATATATCACATTTTCATTTCCTTTATACAAATACCCACTGATATTCAACAAGCATCACTTTTTAGGTGTTTGGACTACAAGTCCATATATATCACATTTTATTAGTGATATCAATTCTGCAGGAATTATCTCTTTCTATTTTGGCCAATATTTTTACGTCGGTATTCTTCGACGGTTCTTGGCTCACTTTCTTCATTACTTCTAGTAATGTCTAGTGCCATCTTTTCTGAAAACACGTTGTTGACAACGGTTTTATTTCTATCAAGAATTTCTCCAATACTCATGAAATGTATCGAGATCTCGTTATTTTCATGTACCTGTCCCTTTTCAAGGAAAGACATTTCATGAAAAACCTCTTCATGAGGTACTCTTCAGGAGTTTTATTATGAGAGAGTTTTGTACATAAAGTTTAGATGGATCTTATTGCTTGTTTTGTGAGTACGGCCTCTTCAGGAGTACCGATTTCTTTTCTTTGTACTTTTCTCTTTCGAGATGCTTTATCTTTTATATCAATAGGTCTCACACGTTTTTAGACATGTCTTATGTTCATTAGACNTGAAAAATAGGTTATTCCACATGTGTTTAGATTGTTTTAGATCATATAAGAATTTTTAAAACTTGATGGAATAAGTACTTCAAGACTATATGCTTCATGCATTTCATATCTAGTGATCCATATAAATATGCAGTTAATCATGCATATCCAAACTCTAGGTAATTATCAAACTAACAAAAACTTTAATATAATTTCATCCACTTTAAAAGTATATCAATATTGTTTCTGCGGGAAACTAACTCGTGATTTATATATCACATTTTCATTTCCTTTATACAAATACCCACTGATATTCAACAAGCATCACCTTTTAGGTGTTTGGACTACAAGTTCATATATATTACATTTTATTAGTGATATCAATTCTGCAGGAATTGTCTCTTTCTATTTTGGTCATTACTTTTACGTCGGTATTCTTCGACGGTTCTTGGCTCACTTTCTTCATTACTTCTAGTAATGTCTAGTGCCATCTTTTCTGAAAACACGTTGTTGACAACGGTTTTATTTCTATCCAAAATTTCTCCAATACTCATGAAATGTATCGAGATCTCGTTATTTTCAGGTACCTGTCCCTTTTCAAGGAAAGACATTTCATGAAAAACCTCTTCAGGAGGTACTCTTCAGGAGTTTTATTATGAGAGAGTTTTGTACATAAAGTTTGGATGGATCTTATTGCTTGTTTTGTGGGTACGGCCTCTTCAGGAGTACCGATTTCTTTTTTTTGTACTTTTCTCTTTCGGGATGCTTTATTTTTTATATCAATAGGTCTCACACGTTTTTAGACATGTCTTATGTTCATTAGACTGCTAAATTTCTTAATTGTCCTACGAGGACTTCAATTCTTGCTGGGATTTTAGCAGCTAGAATATGAGACATTTTTATCTTATTGCATCCATAAATTAATTATCATTTGAACTTTCAGTTTACCTATGATAATCAAGATAACGTCGAATTATTTCATTTTATTTGCTTCTAGCAGATTTTTCTTTCCACTCATAGTGGGAAGATTTTATAGTAAAAGAATCTTCTAGTTTTTTTATAGACATCCATATAAAAATTATTCAACTTATCGTAATTTATTTCGGATGATCAAGATAATCATGAAAAGTATACAAATATTTTGAATCATATCATT
Organism: Carya cathayensis; assembly: GCA_011037825.1. Classification (NCBI taxonomy): domain Eukaryota; kingdom Viridiplantae; phylum Streptophyta; class Magnoliopsida; order Fagales; family Juglandaceae; genus Carya; species Carya cathayensis. The sequence goes on along the minus strand of QGSO01000140.1, from coordinate 1,414,696 downwards.
TTTTATGCATCATAATATTTGATTCAATAGTTGTATAATATCATCTCAAAGATAAAGTTGATAATTTTTCCAATACGAGCTTCTGGCCCGAAATCATAAAAATACTATAAAGATATTCATCACCACGTCCAATCTATTGGTTTCTTTGAAAAAATGCACAATTCTCTTCAGAGAATGATATAAATCCAATATCATTCACTTCAGGGAATGATATGGAACTAGTAAGACATGATTAATGATTTCTTAACAAAATCTCATTATTTTGCTTAATCATTAGAAGATCAGATATAAATTTAAAATATATTGTAAACTTTTACACTCGATATTGCTACTTCACGAGCACATTCGAGGCGTTCATTTTAAACATATATTATTTAGTGAATTTTCTCTACACAATTTCAATATGCAACTTCAGGTGCATTAATCATAATGAGGTTTTGCTATAAGTATTACTCATTTAAAATATCTCACAGAATCAATAGATCCTTTATTATAAGATACTTAATAAAATTATTGGTTTAGAACAATCTTTCAAGGATACTCAATTTCTATTCCAAGATGAATCTTATCATCAATAATTCATAACAAGTATAAAACATAAATAGAACTTGTATATAAACTATGTGAATAAACATAGAATTTTATCAAGTAATAGTAAGGAATATAATCTTTAATACTCACCTCGGGGATTGCAAATAATATATTGAAAAACTTACTTGAATGAGAAGACCACTAACTTCAGAATCAACAGAACCTCGTGTTGAATGAGAAGACCACTAACTTCAGAATCAACAGAACCCCGTGCTAATAACGTGTTATGAAACTAATGAAAAGAGAAAGCAAAAGATATAGAGAGAGAGAGAGAGATTGAACATGAGAGAGAGAAGTTTTAGAATTCCATAATGAAAGTATTGAAGGATACCCATATATATAAGAGTACAAAGGAGGTTGTAGCCGTCATAATTGACCGTCCTTATGACGACTAAAGACGGTCAATTATGACGACTACGAGTAGTCATAATTGACGGCTATGACGGCTAAGGATGAAGGACGGTAAATTGTGACGATTATCGACCGTCATAATTGACGACTAAGGACGGTCAATTATGACGGCTAGTATGACGGCTAAATGTGGTCTTATAAGTCGATTTATAACAAAATAATAATAATTCGATACAAATTTTTGGTAGGTATTTTATGTAAAAGTAATATTTTTTAAAAAATAAATTTATAAATTAATATGATTTGGTAAAAATATTTTAATTGTAAAATAAATTTGATATAAATTGACAAATTTATTTGTCCATCAAAATACTGTAAATTTGTGAAATTTACTTTTATAAAAAAAATTGTAGGTGTGACATTTCTTTAAAACAAATGGAGTGGGCTACTCTGCCACTTGAGTAGCATCGCTTCATTTGACCGCTAGTTATTTTCTTTTTATAATTTTTTAATATATTTAAAGATTTTTAAAAAATAAAAAATATATATAAATAAACTTAAAATTATTTTCTTAATTATTAAATAAAAAAATTATCAAGAGGTACACTTTGAGAAGAAAAGTAATTTTTTTCAAAAAAAATTTAAGCAGAAGTACTAACTCGATTATAAGAGATTCTCGATAAACGAAAAAAAACTCTATTTTATTGCATACAATAGTACTAGACAAGCATATGCTTTGAAACCAATTATATATGTTAAATGAGTTTTGTTACAGACAAGTAAAGTTTTTTTTTTAAAAAAAAAAAACAATCCTCTGTATATCATTAATCTTAAAACTCAGCCAGTACAAGCTATGTCTTGACCCAAACTTTGTACAATGAAGTCTGGGACTTCTTCCACCCATATTTTTTCAACCCCCATATGTAAAGCAGCCTTTGCTAATGAATGAGCTACTGTGTTGCTATACCTATATGCAAATTTTATATGCCGATCACTTCTATTTCTAAACACCTGTCTAATATCAAAAATCAAAGGGCCAAAAGAAGCCATTACATCTTCATCACTTTCAACTGCCATAATCACATCTTTAGCATCACCTTCAAATATCACCTGCTGTAGATTAAGATCTCTGCAAATCTCCATAGCCTTCCATAGAGCACAACATTCTGCTATGACTGGTTTCTGGACCCATTATCTGTTGTCACACGCTGCCACCATAGCCTCACCTTGGTCATTTCTTATGATTATTTCTATTCCCATCATCCCTTGCTTGACATCTAGAGAAGCATCCCAGTTAATTTTTACAAAACCTACTTTTGGTTTCATTCATGTTGATTTCCTTGTTTTGGTCCCTTTACCACTCTCTGCCACTGAGTTCTGCACTTGCCAAGATTGCTTAAATTCCTCTAAACTCTCTTTAGCTCCTACAATTAACTTCCTTGGACATGATGACCTTTTCTCAAAAACAAATTCATTCCTTCTCATCCATACCCTCCTTAACTGCACTGCTACCCCTTCCAATTATTCTTGAGTAAGTTGTTCCATCAAACTTTCCCATAGTTTCAGAAAGTCTTCACCTATCTTTTACATATCTACACTTTGCCATGTTCATTTCCCCACACATTATTTGCAACTACACATTCCCATAATACATGCATTACTGTCTCGGTCTCAACATTACATATTGGACAACTGGAATCTTTAACAATCTTTCTCTTGAACAGATTATATTTTGTAGCCAATAGTTCATTTCCTGCCCTCCATAGGAAGACCTTCATTGAGTTTGGCACATTCATACCCCAAATATTCCTCCATCTTTCATCCATTTCCCCATCCTTTGAGCCTCCTCCCTTATATCTTTTCATTCTATACAACTGTAGGTAATAGGCACTCTTAACAGTAAAAACTCCTTTAGTGGATGGACCCCAAAACATTTTGTCTTCAAGATTGCCTCTGCTAAGTGGCATGCTCAGAATCATCTTAGCCTCTTCTTTTTCAAAAATCTTCATAACCAAGTCTGTATATCAACTTCCTTCCTGATTACAAATCAGTTCTTCCACCTTAGCCTCTTCCCTTAGTACAAAAATAGGAGATTGAACTAAGTAAGAGGAAGGTTTTGGCATCCATTTATCATCCCAGATTTGAATCTTTTTCCTATTTCCCACCCTCCATCTAAGTCCCTCATTCAATAAACCACTAGCCTCCTTTATGCTCCTCCAAATCAAAGAAGGCCTAACACCTACTTTAGAGTTCAAGAAATCAACATCCTTGAAATATTTTTCTTTAAACACTGCAGCAGCAAGAGAGTGGATTTTGAATAAACCTTCACCCTTGTTTTGCTAATAAGGCCAGATTGAAGTTGCTCAAATCTCTAAAACCTATACCTCCCATCCCTTTTTGCCCACCCATCTTGTCCCATTTCCTTCAATGGTAGCTTCCCTTTTTGTTCTACCTCCCCCACCAAAACTTAGAAAACATTGTAGTAATCTCATTACATAAATTCAAAGGGAGCTTGAACACATAGTATAAGTAGGAATGGCCTGTAAAACAGCTTTAATTAACACTTCCCTTCCAGCTTGAGACAAAAAATTATTTTTCCAACTAGAGATTTTTTGCCAAATCCTCTCTTTCAAGATCCTGAAAGTGTTATATTTAGACCTTCCAACAAAAGCTGGAAGTCCTAGATATTTCTCATACTTTCCACAGACCATAGCCCCACTAGCCTCCATAATTCTTTTCTTCTCTGTAGCTTGTGTATTGCAACTGAAAAAAATAGAAGTTTTCTCCTTATTCAAGAATTGACCCGAGGCCTTTTCATATTTTCCCAACACCCTTTGCAAACTAATCCATTCCTCCAACCTAGCTCTCTCAAATAAAATACAATCATCTACAAATAAGAGATGATTTATGCATATACCCCTTTGAGCCACTTGAATCCCCTTTGTAGCTTTCTTATTTTCAGATTCATTAAGCAGACCACTCAGCCCCTCAACACACAGAATGAACAGGTAGGGAGACAAATGGTCTCCCTGCCTCAAGCCTTTTGTAGGATAGAACTTCTCCCCAGGTTTCCCATTGATCAACACCGAAAAAGATACAGATGAAATACATTTCTTAATCAGATGAACACATCTATCACAGAATCCCAACCTCCTCAGCATAGCTTCTACATAAACCTATTCTATTCTATCATATGCTTTTGACATATAAAGTTTTATGAACATATCCCCACCTTCCCTTTCCTCTATTTTTCATGGAATGTAACAGCTCATAAGCTACCATGATATTATCTGAAATTATCCTCTCAGGTATAAAAGCACTCTGAGTAGGAGCAATGATCACAGATAATATTTTCTTAAACCTATTGGAAATGGTTTTTGAAATCAACTTGTATAGCACATTATATAGGCTTATTGGCCTGTAATCACTCACCAATAGAGGTTCTTTTATTTTTGGAATCAAAGCTATAAAAATGTAATTTAGAGAGGGATGCCATGAATTACCATTCAGAGCTGTGAGGATAGCTTCAGACACTTCATCTGCTATTGTGCTCCAGTGGTGTTGATAAAAACACGCTCCAAAGCCATCTGGTCCAGGTGACTTTAGAGGTGCCATTTGATTAAGAGCCTCTTCCACCTCCATTCTAGTGAATGGCTTAGATAGTTTCTGGTTCATCTCTCTCGTTACTTTAGGTTCAATACATCTCAAACACTCCTCCATGTCCTCAATTGTAGGGTTGGTTGATGTAAACAGGTTCTCAAAGAAGTTGTTGAATGTCCTTTCAATCTCCTTACTCCCTTTAATCCTTCTGTTTTGATCATTAACCACTGGAGTTATAATATTTCTCTTTCTCCTTTGATTGGTACAAGCATGGAAATATTTAGTGTTTCTATCTCTAAGCTTGTACCAATTACATTTTGCTCTCTGCCTCCATCTCACCTCATCTTTTTCCAACAGCAACTGTATCTCCTTCTTAACTCCCGTTATTTCATCAACATTATTTTTACTTTCAGCTTCTTGTAAATATTTTAATCTTTCTGTTTTTTCTTTCAAGGCCTTCATGTCCCCTCTGTTCTTCTGCCTATTCCATTTTTTAAAAGCCTCCTTACTTTTTAAAAGCAGTACATCCATCTTATTGAGAGAATCCCTGCTTACCACCTCCGTTCCCCACACATTCCTCAACACACCTGCACATTCTTCCTCTAGAGCCCAGCAGGCTTCATACTTAAAGCCTTTAATCCTTACTCAACTCCTTTCATTTCCCTTCAATGCATGAACTACTAAGGGTTTATGATCCGAGGTTCTTGCAGCAAGCAACTCAACCCATACTTCATTATAAACCCCTAGCCAATCAGGATTAGCAACAACTCAGTCTAGTCTTTCCTTAGTGAAGGAATCATCATCATGCATGTTGCTCCACATAAATTTATCTCCCTTCCACCCTAGATCATGAAGGCATCCCTCCTCTAACACTTCTCTAAACATAGCCATCTGCCTTTCAGCCCTTAGATTGCCCCCAAACTTTTCATCCTCCTTGAGAATTTCATTAAAATCACCAACAATACACCAACCAAACTTACTTTTTGGTTTTAGTGATTTTAAAAACTCCTCCTCTTCCTTACCTCAGGATGCCCATAAAACCCCATGAGCAACCACTTCAAATTTTCATCCTCATCAACCACCCATGCATTAACATGCCTTTGAGAATAATTTACAATCTCCACCTTAGCCAAATCATCCCGTAAAAGCAATAACCCTTCACTTCTACCAATTGACTGCACTAGAAAACAGCTAGCAAGTTTCAGTCTCCTTCTCAACCAATCAAAACTGACACTACTACTTTTAATTTCCATTATGAAAACTATGTTGGGTTTATTCACCTCTACTAAATTGCAGAAGTCTTGAACTGTACGAGGATTCCCCAATCCTTGGCAGTTTCAACTTAAAAGTTTCATAATGATTGGCGGGGCTGAATAACAGCCTTCGCCAATTCAACAGTCTCCACTGAACCAATTGCCCCCTCCTTCTCACTAACTTGACTTTTTACCTTCTTATTCAGCATCCCTTCTCCTAACTCCCCCCCTTCCTTTTGTTATTTTCCCCATTTTCCACTTCTACCTCAACCTTCCTCCCTTTTGCTCGAGCCCTTCTCTTCCACTCACCCTTTTTCTTTAACTTCCCTTTAGAATTATCACTCTCAATCTTCAGGGAAAGCTCTTTTGCACTACCTCTCACTGTCTCCACCTCTATCTCCCTTCCTTCCTCACAGATCTAAGTCTCTCCTTGTGCAATTTTTTGTTCACTCTCTTTCCCCATCAAACTCTCCCCCTCCCCTACTCCCCCCACACCACTCTCTTCCCTTATGACAAATCTGTCACCAGATGCCTGCCTCATTTTTATTGCACTTCTTCTCCTTCCCTCTTCTCCTTCCCTTCCATTTTCAAACAAGGCCTCATACTCCTCCCTTCTACCATTATCACCCTCCCCTATCATAACCACACTTTCCTTTTTATACCCTGCAAATCCCCTCTCTCTACCACCCCCTCTCTCCTCATCCATTTTACTGTTTTTTTCCTCTCCTCCCCTGTTTGGTTACCCTCAAAAAATCTCCCACGAGATACTTGGCTTGCTGTTAACCATGTTCCAAACTGCTCTTCCCCCTCCTCATATGCCTCATTGTTCATACATCCTTTCTCTCCATGAACTATGCATCCACATGAAAAGCAAAAACGAGGCAGCTTCTCATAACTGATTGGAATCCACACCCCTTCCCCTTTCACCATAACTGTTCTACCTCTCGCCAAAGACTTAGTAAAGTCCAGATTTATTTGGACTCTAAGAAAATTACCCCATCCACTTCCATCCTCCTGAGTTTCCACTGCCTCCACTCTACCTACAGAACCACCAATTTGTTCCCCCCTTGCTTTTGTCATATATGCTAATGGAAGATTGTGCATTCTCACCCAAAAACTTTCCCTCTCGAAAATCATTTTCTGTGGTGGGGTAAATCTATCAAACACCTTCAGTGCAAGCAAATGACCATCGAACAGCCATGGTCTACCCCCCCACACCCTAAACTTATCTGCGTGTGTGTTAAAAGTTATCACAAACACATTATCACTCACCTTTGTGAATAACGCAGCCTTACTCACCCTCCATACTTTAGCCATTGTTGATCCTAGAACTTCCTTGCTGATATTTCTCGTCAAACAGATCTTTCCCACCAGACTGCGATCCTCCTTGTAATGTAAATCATCCATCTCGTCATCCTCGAACACTATATTTTCTACCTCCCCTTCCGATAACCAGAAGCTCTTCCTTTTTTCTTCTAGTAAATTCATCTCTACCACCGTACTCCACCGTAACTACCCCTTCCTTCCTTCGCTCCACTCCAGTCCTTGCCACTAACCACCTCCCAATAGAATCTTTTCCGTTGTAACGAACCTCTCGTGTCTTTCACACACTACAACTTCACATTTCTTTTTCTAGAGAGAAAAAAAGAAAGAAAAGATTATTATTATTATTATACGGACAAGTAAAGTTGCATGCTAGTCTGTGTATTAATATTGATTTTTTCATATTCAAAATTTAAATTAGTACTGTTTTCGATAAAAATTTATTTTTTGACCAACCACATTAAATTGATGCACATATAAATGAGGTACTCAGCTAGAAGTAAATTACCTAAATAAATAACTTAAATAAGTTGATATTTAGCGCAACACAACACTTCTGCTAATCAACGGCTGGAATTTTGGTAATTGTAAGCACTCATTTTCCCTAGCTCCCCGAGCTTTTTTAAGAACTCAGATGCTTAAAAAATCCTGCTCTCTGACAATTAATGCGAGTACTGTTATTTGTTATTTACAGAGTGCAATGAAATGTTTGGATCCTCTCTGTTTCTCATGGGAGAAATTGGAGGTAACGACTACAATTATCCATTCTTTCTAAAAAGAAGCATGGAGGAGATTCGGACATTCGTGCCGCTAGTGATTAAAGCAATCGCTTCAGCCATCTATGTAAGATCTTATTATATATGGTTGCTTGCTTAGCTGCAGAGTGCCGAGAAAACTCTCTTTTCTTTAAGATAATTAATTGATTTCTGCACTTAATATCGTTTCATGATCCTTGCTAAACCATAAAACATGGAAAGAAAGCATGACCTTAACCGACAAACCGGCCTGTATGGATATATATATCCCACTTGCACATCATTTTTCTTTCATGATTTAAACTTTGTGTTGAATTAGGAGTTGATTGATCTTGGGGCGGTGACTCTCATGGTTCCTGGGAACCTACCAATTGGGTGCTCTACAGCCTACCTAACATATTATGAGACTGCTCATAAGGAAGAATATGACCCTGCAACCGGATGTCTAAATTGGTTAAACAAGTTTGCTGAGTACCACAATGATCAGCTTCAGAAAGAACTAAGTAGAATTCAGGCTCAACATCCTCAAACCAACATCATCTACGCGGATTATTACAATGCCGCAATGCGTTTGTACAGTTCTCCAAGCCAATTTGGTAACTCGAGTTTCTTATAATAATTTGGGTTATTTTGTATATATGTAAGTAGCACTTTTGTTAGAGATTCATGGGCGCAGAACAATTAAATGTCTAATATCAAAAGGTTTGGTACTAATTATAGGCTACACATACATTACAGGGTTTAAAAATCCACTGACGGCATGCTGTGGAGGAGGAGGGCCATACAATTACAACAAATCGGCGGTATGTGGGAATCCAGGGGTGAGTGCTTGTGTCGACCCTTCGCAGTATGTTAGCTGGGATGGCATACACCTCACAGAATCTGCATATAAATTGATTACCCAAGCTTTGCTACAAGCGCCCTATGCACACCATACCTCGAAGTAGGTTTTAAGATTCCTTATAATTTTCTGCCGACAAGAAGTTTCTCCAATTGAAGAGATATATTAGGCAATTATGTATTGGACATGTTTCTTTGTGAAGTACTTGATCATGTATGCGTTTTGAAGCCTTTGTAATTTGTTGGGAGTATTAGGTTTGTTTTTTGATGCCTAGGATTTATTTCTTTTTGCTTATTTGATATATTTGTAATTCCCAAGCGTTTGAGTTGTAACTACGGTTTTCCTCCATCACAAATAAGGGCTATTAATAAAATTAAGATACCGTCTTCTTCTTAAAAAAAATATATATGCATTTTGTAAATTGCACCACAGTTTTCTAAATTGTTATTCACGAATGTTGACAATTGAAATAATTTTGAAGGAGAAATATTTGAGCCCCATGCAAGAGATTGCTTATACAAAACTTAAGATTTGTTACAAGCTCTTACGACTCTAATTTAATTTTAAGGAATGTAATGTTTTTTTTTTCGTTAAATACTAAAATAACTCGTGTAATTTGCCATTTGGACATATTAGTAAACTAAGTGCATGTTTGGAGTTGTGATAGAAAATATTACTTTTAACTTAAGGCGTATAACTTAGAGCTTAACGTAATAAGTTCTACTATTAAAAAACTATTTATTATTTGGGATCCGTATATCTAAAACACTTTCAAACATATTTAATTTGTTTGGAAACAAATTAAAAAAGTACTTTTTGATATGAAAATGACATAAAAGGGCATATACTTGCTAAAAATCAAATATTATAATAAAATAATAACAAAAATAGTCTAATGGATTTTTTAGTAATTATAATAAAAAAGAAAATCTCTTCAATGACGCATATATAACTGATAGAAGAAAAATGAAAAATCTTGATAGGCAAAGTTGTTATTGTGTTAAAATGATGAGTCATTTCGTAATATACATAGCACGGTAAAATATGGACTATTTTTTCTGAAGTGTTTTTGACAAAATACATCATTTTGATAATTTTGTTGAAACATAGTTTTTTACTTTTTCCTGGTTTAGAAGTACTTTGATGTAAAACTATCAAATGGATAAATTTTGTCATTTAAGTACTTTAGATCATTTTACCGTACTTTTTAAACCTCCCACTACAATCCCAAACAGGCTCAAGGTCTATGTTATAATTTTGAGCTTTTTATTCCTATTTTTAACTTGATAAAATTTAGTCATTTTATTCGTACACAGTAAATAATTTGTTAGAATCACATGTTAATATTAATAGAAAAATCCTATATTAAAGTCTTAAGGGGTGAACCCCTGGTTCTCTCATATGGAAATCATGTCTTACGCTATCTTGTCCAAACAACCTTGATGCCATTATATTTTAATTCTTAAATATATTTATTTAAATAGAATGATAAAAATGATAAATTATATATTAATTAGGTGAATATGAATAGTGTATGACTTTCTTGTAGCATTTCTTATATTAATAATTGGGGCAATGCTAGGGATCCACTGGCTGATCCCATTGCCCAATCCTGCTACTCAAATATTTTTTTTACATCATTTTTAAATACTTTTAAATATTTTTAAAAAAGAAAAAAATTTACAATATTATCAAAACAACACTTTTTAAATCACTAAATAAAAAAATTATAAAAAATAAACAAATAGAAGCGAGACTGGACAACGGAATACCCAGTGGGATCCATATCTTTTTCCTAATAATTGAATGCCATTATTCATGCAATATTTATAAACAAGAATTTAATGAAAAAAAAAAAATAAGTGACCGGACGCGCGATCCAAGCAACACCCCGCAATGCCTGGGCAGATGACCCAGGTGACTCAGGTTGGGAGGATCCAGATTCCAGGCGGTAACATCCTGCCCAGGTCCTCTAATATATTTTGCCTAGAATGCAATCTAGGCGTGAGTCCCGCACACCTTTTTCATCCTTAAAATTGTCTTTCAAATGGTTTTTTTGTAATTTTGTATACGGGTACGTGGGACCTAGTAATTGGTGTTGATATCTTATTTTAAAAGGTTTTCAACTTTATATATGAACAAACGATTGATATGATTAAAATTGTAAATCTAGCAAATAAAAATATCAAAATTAGAGAGTTCGAATTAACCTTATGTTTAGGATGAGTTCCAACTTAAAACCAACCGTCTGTTTAGGATGAGTTCGCCCTTTCTCCCTAATGAGTCAAACCCCTCTTAATCTAGTTTCACTTCCAATTTTCGTAACTAAACCAGAACTATCCCTGCTTTACCATTCTGTCATTATCATTTACGCAAGTCTAAAACACCGCTTCATAATCAGCACTCTCCATTTCACCAACCCATTAATTTCAACTACCCTTCCAAACCTCTTAAACAACAATCACTTTTCTCCTCACCCCCCAAACCTTCCAACCACCCCTAACCCAGCACGAGTGAAACAAACCCCTCTTAAAAAGCTTCATTGTGTGGTTTGGATTCTTCATTGCATAGAGACCTGACGGGTGCTAGTTTTCACAAGTTAGGCTTGCTTAGGAAAAATTTCTGCAAACTAGAGTGGGGCATCGTCTTGGAAGGATTGGGCAGTGGTAGCCTAGTAGGGACATAAATCTGTCTTAGATAGGGGTAGCTGATGCAAGTAATGCTTGATGTTCCTCTGAAGCCAAAACAAACTTTCAACATGGATCTACTTTCTCAATTCGTACACGGCCAAAATAATCAGATATAAAGACCACATTATTTGGAAGCTAGGTACACAAACGTTTTATCTACATAAGGGTTTACTCACTCCCTGATGTGGATTTGTGAATAGATGTTTCTCTTTTGTAAAAAGAAAATGATGATATCTGATTTGAAATTTTAACAAGAAAACAGGACATTGACAAATATTGAAGTTTCTCTTCTGATCTATGAGAAACTAGCGTCTGGAATTTGGTGAATGGAATGTTGGAGATACTTTTACCCAACTTGAACGTGTGTTATGATGGTGCTTTCTGAGATATATACCAATTTGCAAAAGATTATCTTAAATGACTTAAGCATTGTTTTGAAGGAGCTGATTGATCTAGAGGCATTGACTCTCGTGGTTCACGGGAACCTACCAAAAGGATGCTCTGCAGCCTTCCTAACATCCTATGAGACAGAAAATAAGGAAGAATATAACCGTGCAACCGGTTGTCTACATGGCTAAATGAGTTTGCTAATTAACTACCACAATGAGCAGTTACAGAAAGAAGTGAGTGGGATTCAAGCACTACATCCTTCTACGAATATCATCTATGGTGATTACTACAATGATGCAATGTGATTTCATTGTTCTCCAAGCAAATTTGGTAACTTGAACTCCCCAATAATTTAGGTTTTTTTAAACTTTTTTTTTTGGGGGGGAGTTCTTTTGCACTTTCTTGCCAAAGTACATTGAAATTTTATTTACAAGTGGCACTCTTGGCAGAGAATGATGGACACTAAAGAGCAACCATTAAGTTTCAAATATCAAAAGATTTGGTGCTGAGTATTTGCTACTGAAAGAAATGGGCACCCATAGTGGGTACCTCTTCATTTTCTCTTGGGGGTTATGAAGTGGCTTAAAAGCTACTTCATGAGCCTTAATGGCCAGCCAGGGGGTTACACTTAGAAGGGCTATGTATAGCCCTTTCCCAAATTGGATGAGACACTTGAATCAACAAGCTATCTCTCTCTCAAATGGTTCTCTCTATTCCCGACATCTAGGCTATGGAATATGTGGGTATTGCTCTGGTATATTATCACGTAGCACATTCCACCATCGACGGGATGATTTTAAACGATTAACGATGCCAAAAATCCGTGGAACAACTACACTAGATCCAAGATATTTTCGACGAGGTAATATCGCTTCCGCTGTATATTCTGATATAGTTTTTCTAACATTGGTATTAGAGCCAGATCGGTTGTTCCCAATTTAATTTTTGCTCGCATTTTTTGTTTGATCAAATTTGTTTGAAATGCACTGCATGTCTAACCATACCACTGTGAGAGGTGGTTCGTACTGGTTCATGGTACAATGCGCACCGATGCCATGCTACCCAGATGGGCACAGCGAGATGGTTTTGCACCGAGTTGTTGTGCCTCTAACTTCACAAGGAGTGACAGATGGGTTCACCCCAGTGTACTGAGCACCTCGGTGAGGCCCAGGGTGTATGTTTTTTCCACGTGAAATAGCACTGACCATCACACTCGAGGCAGTGCAACCGTGCACCACGGAGCTGCTCTCGACTGAGGCTATTCTCTGTTGCGCGCAGAGAGTCACGCACCAGGGTAGTGCCGAAAGCTCTGCTACGTGAACCAGCTGCAACTGCGGAACAGCTGGGTGCAGTGCCGCACCAACTTGGTCGTCACACGGAGCAGCCACTGTGTGCACCAGTTGGGTGCACTCCGTGTGAGGCAACGACAGCGGAGCACGCTGCCACAAGGGGCAGCGTTAGGGGGTGGCATGCTCACAGAGGAGCACTGCTGCTTCGCCCAGAGCGGCGCATCGGGCTGTTGCAATGGCTCTGCCACTCGTAGAGCCAAGCACCAGGCCGTGCCGTGCGCAGAGCCTTGCACCATGGTGGTGCACTGCTGCGGACAGATCCGCTGTTGGGATGCGCAACGTGCTCTTCCGCAGGTGGTGGCACCGCACTACTGATGGCAACACACCACGCCGAGTAAGGACCCATCCACCTGCACCGTGATGCCAGTGGGAGGTGGAGAGAGGACGCACCACCATGGTGCTGCGAGCACCCTGTGGTGCAGTCCGCAGCGTGGTGCTGGGCTCACCACCTGCGCACCACAGTGGTGCTGCGCACACCACCTGCGCACTACAGTGGTGCTGCGCAGCGCACTGGTGCCGCCCGCTCCACCTGGGTAGCACAGGGGTGTTACGCGCACCACCTGCACATCACAAAGGTGCTGCGCGTACAACTGCTCCCCACAAAGGAGCCGCCGAGGTGCACGCAGCAACGCACGAGGTGCAGCAGCATGCACAAGGTGCTGAGCACCTGTGACTGGCGGATTAAAATAAAAAAAAAAAGGTGCACCAATTAGGTGCTGCCCGCAGCACAGGCGATGAAGGTTCCTACTGAGACCGAGTGAGGTAGCGCTGCTGTGATCTTCCGCAGCCGCTAAAAGCTACGTTGGTGGTGCTTGAAGGGTGGTGGGCAGTGGTGTTGTAAGGGTGGCGTCGGTTACATTTTTTTTTTCTTTTTCGTTACAAGCACCGTAACCGTTTGGTGCTTTGGGAAGATGAACAGTGCCTTAAGGAGGAAGAAGAAGCAGTGAAGCACTGTGTGGTTTATTTTGGGTTAAAAGCATACGGGCTTGGGCAAGGGCTTGTTTTGAAATCACAGTTGGACTTTTTTTTTTTAGGCTATGGGCTATTTTATTTAAATCATCTTGCTTTTAAAAGAAAAAGTTGGCCCAATTATTTTCCTTTTAAAGAGAAATAAAAAAAAATTCCTCTAGGAGGATTGGGCCATAAGCCTAACAAGTCCAAGACTACTATGCAACTGGGCGCCCAAGAGGGTGCGGCGCAGGAGCTGTTTTAAACCCTAGACTTCACTCACAAATGCATTGATATCAACCATTTGGGCTAGAGCTTATTGTTGGTAAGTTTGCTTATTTATTTATTTATTCAGCATGTTGTTATGGCATGTGAATATTTTTTTGAAATATTCTTTGCATGATTATTATTATTGAATACATGCCTACCATGAGATAATTCTTGTCACGTTTGTTAGGCATTTTATTTTATGTTATAAATTGTCTAGATTATTATTATTTTTGATTAATAATTATTTAGATGAAATGTGATAAATTTCTTGTACATGTATTGTGTTACATGTAATTGCATGAGCTTGTTTTATCACATGTATTGTTGGACTAATCTTAAAAGTTAGTCATTTTTTTTAATGTTATAATATAGAGGATTAAGTAGCCTGAGTTTTATTAGTACATGCTTATGATTGGCTTAAATTGATTTCTTCAATTTAGAAAGAAATTATTTTTGCATGTTATTAACTCGGTAGATTGCTTATCCTAGTGGGAGTATGGTTAAGATTGATTTGAAATTAATCTTCTATACGATATAAATTTGAGCGAAAATTAAGTTAAAAATTAATTATTAGACATTGAGGCGCAAGAGATAATTAGGAAGCATAGCGAATTTTCGATCTTGCAACGTGTATTAATTATTTTTGTTCTAATTTAGATTAACGCGGCAAATTTCCTAAATCTGTGTGCAGTTAGATGCAAATAGGTTAGTAACTTTGAGATAACCGAGAAAAAGCCTCGAGATTATGTATGTGACTTAAATGTCTCATTAATCTCCTTCATGAGCAATTTTTTTTAAACAAATAAGATTATTAACAAGGTTAAATAATCTTAGATCATCATTATAGTAAAAACCTCTGAAAGGTCTAGAATAAAAATGAAAGTACGCGTGGGACGCATACACTACTTTTTTTTATAAAAGTTGATGGGAAGAGCTAAACAATTTTTTTGCATTTGAGAATCTTGTAAGTAATAATAGAAGTTGTGCATTATTTAGGTAATGCAAAGATTAATTGCTCTTATATTTGAGGTTAAGCATTATAATCTTGAAGCAACTCAAATTAACTCACGGATTAGAACATACTCTCTAAAACTTGCTGGTATGTCTGGCAAGTAAGGACATTAAAATTTGAGTGTGCAGGAGTGTTGAGGACATTTTTGATTGGCACATTCATTTTAAAGGTTTTATTAGTGCACCTCCATGTGGTATTAGCACTGGTAATATTGCTCAAATTTTATTTATCTCTAGTGAGAACAAGTAGGTTCTTACATAAATATAAATTTAGGAGCACTTATTGAGAGTAATATCAAGTACATTGGAGGTTTGCATGGTAATTGTGGCAGTCTGAGTAATTAGGTATGACTTAATGCGATATTAGAGAAGTCTATACCTAATTTGATTTGAGACTTGTTGAAAGTAATGGTGTTAATGAGAATTCCTAGAGGTTTAGAAGTTGGATGGTCACTCATTGACTACGTGATATTATTTCTCGGGTGAGGAAATGATATATTAAGATATGCCGTTGAGGCATAGGATGATGAGTGTAAACCTTGAGAAATTTAAGATTTTCTCGCTGATGAGAACCCTCTCCTTTATTTTGAAGAGTCAAAGAGAAAAAGGCAAATATGAGCATTTTTATAGGGAAGTTCCTAGAGATGCACAATAAGGACATGAAATAAAAATATTGTTTTATCATATAAATACGATTTTTTTTAAAGGAAAATATATTTTCGGTTAAAATTTTTTTTTTTCAAAATTGAAATCGTATGAGTTATATGATGGGAACAATTGTCTCGCAGTTTAATGACTTGGTGAGAATGAAGTTCCAAATGAATTATGGCGCAAAAGCAGTTGCAACCTTAAGTTTTGACTTGTCCTTAAATCAAGTTCATTCGCCATTGAGCTGGCTTGAGTGACTACTTTGTGCAAATGTGAATTTTATCTAGAGGATCTAAGCTTGACTTTTTTTTTTTGGTTGAGTCAAGAAAATTACTCATATTTTCGGCGTGGGTGGGGTATTGTGTTTTTTTTTTAAATATTTTTTTTTTGGAAAGAACGTTTCATTATGTTCCATTCCATATTACCTAGTACCTTAAATTTTTTTTTGAAAAAGATCGCCGAAGATAGTGGGAGTAATTCAACAACTAATTGGAGTATACCTTTGAGTTAAGGTGTACCATTAGTGATAGTGACTCCTAAAATTCATAGAATATAAAGATCCTCATAAATTGCGTGGAAGCAATATATCAATATCATCTCGTCGTTTAGAAACTAGAAGAGAATATTTGTAATATGGCTCCGCTAAAGTTATAGAATTCACATAGTAGGAACATCAACATAGAATCTGAGATTCACTTTACTTATATGATCCAACCCAGGGTTGTTGATCGGTTTGACATAGAAAAAATGGAGTTGATAGAAGTATAGATCCATCTCTTGGCACTAATCGAGTTGCCTTTAGATAACCATTGATCAAACATTTATTGGAGTTTTTTTTTGAAATAGTCAAATAGCTGATTCTCGTAGGAGAATTAGATGGTTAAGTTTTTTTTGTGATGTTTAGGTGCAAGTACTGTGAGCGCATGATTGTTGCTTGTATTGTTTTAGTACAAAAAGCAAATGAATGTTGCTAGTACTGTTTACATGCTGCCTAAACGAACCATCTACTCAAAGATACCCAATATACCTAGTCGTTTTTTATTAACGACCTATTGAATAAAGTGGGGTTCTTTGAAAGCTGTTGACGATCTTAGAAAAATGTCTCTACTGAGAGAGATGATGATCTGGTTGTCTTAGATTATTAATTGTCGCTTAA
Source organism: Carya cathayensis (assembly GCA_011037825.1). Lineage (NCBI taxonomy): Eukaryota > Viridiplantae > Streptophyta > Magnoliopsida > Fagales > Juglandaceae > Carya > Carya cathayensis. The sequence goes on along the minus strand of QGSO01000140.1, from coordinate 1,397,520 downwards.
TGAGAGGTTTTCCATACTACAAGGTGATGGATGTGGGTCTGTAAAAAGTAGCTAAGACTTTACGTCTTGTAAGACTGTGTATGAGAAAAACAGTTTCTAGGAGCTCTTGTTCAAAATCCATATACAATTAATAAGATGGAAAATACTAAAGAATCTAGTTTTGCCTGGTATATAATTTGGAATTTCCATTGTGGTTTGCTCATGGGAGTTAGATGTTGAGATCTTGTTAAAGGGTAAATATGGCTTACTTGATTAAGTGAATTTGTGAGGTGATTGTCATCAAAAGTAATGACTAGACTATTGTGATTGTCTTTGTGGGCAAAGGCCCTAATCGCTTTACCCTTAAAAGAAAAATAAATGATGGTTATCTTACATGCTTTTTTGTTGAGTACAAGAGATTCATATGAAACCTTGAAATCGCAAATTTAGTTTACTGAATAACGTTTGAGGTCACATTAAAGATTCTTAAAAGTAGCATGTAGGACTTGCTGACTAGAATATAATATTTAAAATTGTGAGTTTGACCTCAATGAGATTTGCGATGAGTCTTCGCTGACTTCATGGTTGTGCTAATGACTTTTATATATAAAAGTAGAATCTCTTGGAAGGTGTATGTTTTGGAAAGTTACTATACATGAGAATGCGCAAGGAGAGAAATGATCCTAAAACTTCACTTGAGAGTTGTGATTATTTTTAGTTGACCATGTGATTTCCCTCCGTCATGGTATTGCGCGTCATGCATGTGACACTGATGTGTTTTAGGATCATGTGGCGTGGCTGGAAGCATTTTTGGTAAGCACGCACATTCACCATAATTTTGGTAATTATGGTGAAAAAGGTATATTGACAGGTTTAGATCGGCTCACTCACACGAGCGATCTTCTTTGGTGCTACAAAGGGGTAGCGAGCAAAGATGAGACAATGTGTCATTTGAAACTTGTTCAGAGAAGAATAAGTTGTAAGACACATAAAATACGTCGGCTTAGTGGGAGCTAAGATGAGGTCTAAGGACCGTACATGGTTACCCACAATCCATGTAGCCTGTGGTTTAGCCAAATGCGAGATCTTCTTTGGCGCTTTGGATAGCGAGCAAATGGAGGGACTCGGGTTAGGCGCTGAGATAGCAACTAGACTAAGATCTGTACGGTGTATTGAGATAAGATATACGCTCTTTCTTTGGAAAGAGAATTCCACCGTAACATGTATTTCATACTACATGTGCTTTAGCGATCAACAGTAGAGGTGAGTGAAAGGATCCCTATTTCCTCATCGTGTGAGTCCTGAAGGTCATAATTGATGACCTTAATTTATTTATGCCTTTAGGAGACCTTTGACTATGTCACAAGGTTGATGTTTTAGTGTCAGCTACTTTAGCATGTTATCTATGGCCATGAATGATGCGGTCTAAAGAGACATTGCTGGGAAAGCGACTGAACTGAAACTGAATGACATGAGGGCGACGGGAAGACTATTTGGTAACACATCGATAATGGTGTGTACTCACTGCCGGCAAGTTATGTTGCTTCTTGGGAGTTGCGATGTAGCTGTGAGTACATTATGTTTTATGGAGATTGAGTATTGCTCTGAGTTATTTGAACTCAAGAGGGATTAGAGATGCTTAGTCTGATGTGACCAAATGAGTCGGGGCATGACGAGACATTTTTAGGGATGTTGCTATGCCGGTCTTCTCTCAGAGAGATTTGGTATAGTGCTCCCATTTTTTTTTCTTTTACAGCTGTGCTCGATGGTCACACGGCCTATTTGCCAGTATGAACAAGAATGAGAACATATTGAGAGATGCAGACCTGGGGTTTTGCCCACTATGTGCGAGTGGGAGATGAAAGAAATGGGCACCCATAGTGGGTACCTCTTCATTTTCTCTTGAGGGTTATGAAGTGGCTTAAGAGTTACTTCATGAGCCTTGATGGCTGGCCCTTAATGGCCAGCCGGGGGGTTACACTTAGAAGGGTTATGTATAGCCCCTTCCCAAATTGGATGAGGCACTTGAATCAACAAGGTATCTCTCTCTCAAATGGTTCTCTCTATTCCCGGCATCTAGGCTGTAGAATATGTGGGTGTTGCTCTAGTATATTATCACGTAGCACATTCCACCATCGACGGATGATTTCAAACAATTAATGATGCCGAAAATCCGTAGAACAACTACATTAGATCCAAGATATTTCCGACGAAGTAATATCGCTTCCGTTGTATATTCGGATATAGTATTTCTAACAGCTACATGTTCATTGCAGGGCTTTCAGGAGGAGCACTTGCAGCATGCTGTGGAGGGGGTGGGCTACAATTACAATACATGATCAGCAGTATGCAGCCATTCCATGGTGAGTGCTTGTGATGACCCTTCCCAATATGTTAGCTGGAATGGTACACATTTAACAGAAAAAGTACATAGATGGATTGCCGATAGTTTACTTGAAGTTCCATTTACACCTCATACCTCAAATTAGTTCATTTTACTTTTCGGAAGATTTGACTGCTGCATAGTCCATATACCATGACCAACTATTAAGATATAAAATAAATAATAAAATTTACTTCTTTCTATTAGTTTAAACTTTTGGCCAGACAAGTAGTGATTTTATATGATATCAGAGTAGAAGTCTTGAGTTCGAACGCTAACTTCACACTCTACTATATTTAATTAAATATTTCATTTGTTGGGCTATCCATCGAATGAGAGTTTGGCTCACAAATAAGAGAGAGTGTTAAGATATAAAATAAATAATAAATTTTATATTTTTCTATTAATTTAAATTTTTAGGATAAGTGGGGACGAACGAGGAGCTCTCCTCGTTTAATTTTTAAGGAAATTATCGGCAGATTTCGTTCAAAAAGATAATTAAGACTTTACCCATGAAAAAGGCAATGATCATGTTGGAGTTTGGAGTTTGTCGGCTTGCAAAGCCAAATCAGTATTGTTTAATAAGCCTTGGGATCTTTGAAAACTTTCCATGAATTTTCTCTATATATTCGTGATGGCCTCTGTTCATAGAATGGCACCCCATCAAGCCAGCTAGTTTAACAAAAACTTCTTCTAGCTAGCTAGCAGTTTCTTCGTGTATCTGCAGAATGGCCAACTTCAACGTCTTGAAAGCTTCCATTTTGATCGTCCTAGTCATTTTATCTGCACATGTGAGGGGCTTGGACGCACTCAATTATCAAGGGCGTAAGAACTTGCGGAAAAGAATAAATAGCGGTTCTCTTTTGCGTGAACTAGGGTTTGACCTGCGACGATAAAACTTGTTAGACATTTTAATTGTTTCAGTTCAGCTTTTAACCGGTTCGGTCCAAAATCGAATATTTTATTTTAATAACTGATCAAATTCGATTTTAAATAGGTTTTATTAAGTTTTACTATTATATATAATATATTTTATATTTTTATATATAATTATGTATGAAATAATATATTATAATTTATAACATAAAATTTTAATCTTAAATATGAAAATTTATTTAATCATATTTTAAATATAAAAAATATATATTAAATATGTGATAGCCTGGCATTAGCTATCTAATTTTACTCATGCCTTTTCATCTTTTGTAGACAAAGTCATTTGTCTCTTAGTGAGTTGTTTTTGTTGACTTCTTCATCTGTCTTTGAATAGTGATCTGATAGTAATGAATTCTATTGAATAAATACTTTGGTAGCAGTTGAGCAATATTCTGATAGATGTAATCTTTTGTCTTATTCTTCAGAGATAATATTTCTAATGACTGAAAATAATTATTCTAACAATCTTATCTTATTTTTACATAATTTGGTGATCATAATTTGAAAGTTCCAAATCAAATGGAAAAAATTTCTTTAAAAATTCAGTTTGCATTTCTTGCCAAGTCCCAATGGATCTTGGTCTTAAGGAATTCAACCATGTCTTAACCTTGTCTTTTAAGGAAAATGGACACAGTTTCAATCTTATGACCTCTTCAGTGCATGTTCTATCCATGAATGTGGAACACACTTCTTCAAACTCTTTGATATGCAAGTAAGGGTTCTCAGATTCCATACCATGAAAGTGTGGTAACAATGGAATCATCCCAGGTTTGAAATTAAAAGCATTTGCATTAAAAGGTAAAATGATGCAAGAAGGTGTGCTAGTCCTAACAGGCTGAAGATATTCTCTAAGTGTCCTGTTTGGATTCTCCACTTCCCTATCATGATGCTCATTTTCAGCCATGATGCTATCAGTGTCAGCTGATGATTCAACGGAAGATGATGCAGAGCTAAAAGATGTCAATGATTCTGTCTTAAACAGTCGAGATGTATGGTCTCTAGTCCAACCAGTCATACAAACAAGAGCAGATAATCAAAGACAATGAAAAATAAAAAGAAAGAAGGAAAAAGATGTCACCCAAGCTGTGAAGAGATTCACAGCTCTAAAAAACGTCCTCTCAGCAGTAGAGGAATGCTTTAATAAGCACCAGTTGTCCCCGGCAACGGCGCCAAAAACTTGACTCAATTTAGAATGTGCTTCCAAGTGCAGAAGTGTCAAGTTGTATCAAGGATAAGTCCAGGATCGTATTCCACAGGGACAATGGGTTATCAAAGCGTATAAAGGATTTGTGAGGAACAAATGAATCGAGTATGTGAGATGAAAATAAAATTAAAATGCTATGCCAAAAAAAATAATTGAAATTGAATTTAGAGTTTCTAAAAAAAGGCAAATTAACAAACACTTGGGTTGGGTTTGAGATTCTTTTTATCTCGGATTCTAGATAATTTCTCGATTAACAATCCAGTCAAGGAATTGATATTCGGAAGATAAAAATTAGCTCAAGTTTTTGCAATATTTTCTCAAGAAATTCTCTAATTTACTAGCCAAATTTATATTCATAATCAATCGAAAGAGGCCTTGATAAATTCAAGCTTTTGTTGTGCCTTACGTCAACAACAAAACAAGAGCAAGAGCCGCAATCTATTTTCCATTTGAATCCGACTAGTAATTTAGTGAAATCAACATTAAACAATAAAATATTGCATCAAACTAGAATCTAAAATAAATTAAATCTCATTCCACAACCCAAGCTTTAGTAATTAGTTACACATGATATTTTTAGTAACAAAAATAAATCTAAGTGGAACCATATCAAAAACTAAGAAAATATAAATAAACTTTAGAATGAAATAAAAATAAAAAGTCTATAATATCAACTCGAAGAAATAAGACAAACTAAATTAAAGAAATAAAATTGAAACCATAACAAGGTAATAAACTTGAAACTATAACAAGGTAATAAAATTGAAACTCCACTAGACGAAAAATGCCTAACGGAAATAAAGAAATAGGAAAGAAAAAAGCTAGTGGCTTCTGCTGCCACCGTCTAAGTCCTCTATATCTTTTTTCCTTTCTAAGCTTCCAGCCTTTTATAGGTCTACATGTGAAGTGCTTTCATCCGTGAGTTGCTGTCATTGTCCACGTTTGATTTCTGCGGTGCCGTGATTTATGCATGTGTGAGAGTTGTTTTCTTTTTCTTCATGTGCTGAATTTCTGTTTGTTTTCTTTCAACTTGCATCCGTGAATGATGCTGTCCTATTGTTTATGCATCTGCCGTGAGAGACTTGTAGTCCTCAGCTTCCACCGAACTCCTCAAAAACACCAAAAAGAAAAAGCAATTCCAAAGACCAAACTCCTTCCGTCTGCCCTCTGGTACCCCACAGCCCAAAAAATAAAAAATTCAAACCAGCCCTCTTTTTCTTCGGTCTGCAGCTCTACAACAAGCTAAAGAAAAAAAAAAAAGAATAAAAAAAATAAGACCAGCCTGTGAGAGAGAGACCCCCCACCGAATATCTCCACCCAAAACCCAAGCTAAGTAAAAAAAAAAAAAAAAAGTCCACATGCTTCCTTATTTCGGCTTGTAGCTCCAACACATGTGTCCCACTCCAGCTCCACATCCTCAATCCTCTTTTCTCTCACCTGGACCACCACATAAATTTTATATTTTCTTTATTATAATGTTTCTTTAGTCTCAAATAGAGACGTAACAGCTCATATATTTATTTCTCAAAAACAAAGTCACCTTGCAGTGTATAAGCATGATATGAGAGGAGTAAAATTAAAATATTTATTTTCATGTGAAATAATTGCATTATAAATCTTTTTAAGCACAAAAATATCAGAATTTATCAATTGAGTCAAGTGCTATAAATTACTACATAATTAAGTGCTTAATTCACTTTTGGTTGAACAATTTATTTAATTTAGCATCCTAATCATGTAATTTTTGACACTTTATCACACCCCCCAACTAACGTTTTGCTAGTCTCTAGCAAATAAAGTGAATGAATTCATGCAAATGTGAAATTACCAACTACAATTTGAGAAAATCTGAGAATCACATGCCATGAAATAAATTTGTTGAGTTTAAGAACACTGGAGATAGATTAATCTGAATTTTGTATCAACTGAGAGATTTATACACAATTTAGTTAATCAACCAAGGGAATTACATGTAACAAAGTTTGCTTTCTTTCAAGTGCATTGAGATGGGGTTAGAATTCCAAGATCGACTACCAAGAGACATTAACAGTTTCAATCACAACAATCAATCTGAGAAAACCACATGGTCTTACTCTAATTCAAAACCATTGTAGTGGCGGCTTTCACGCTATTACACTTTGAAAGGCGCCTACTTTTTTTGTAAGGACCCCGGTAATAGGCAGCCTTTTCCAGTACACAAATGTAATTTTTGTTTTTTTTTGTTTTTATTATCCCTGGCTTGTCCATTTTCTCATTTAATTCAGATTTCTTCCTAAGCCATTAGGATATGGTTCATTAGAGTTTCAAACAATTGAAGTATAAATCAACCAACAATGACTCAATGCAGTCTTTCTAGGCCTTCCGGGTATGTGTTGTGTGTGTTTAAGCAAAACTCTTAACATCTTTCCCTTGGTTTAACAACTAAATAAAATGGATAAGTCCCTCTTTTGACATATACTCATATTTGCACTACATTCCACATGTTTCATGACCTCAACAAATTTTTTTTTTTTTTTAGCATGTAAAATTCAAGAATGGGGAATTTAATTTGCTTTCAACTCATTACTAGAACTCCCCAAGGTGGACCAAAATATGTCTAAGGCATGCAAACAGAGAATTAAATTCTCTTACACCCCCCAACTAGATTGTAGCATTGTCCTCAATGATGCAAGAGAAATGAAGGAATTTACACAAATAGAGCAATTAAGGGGCAAAACAACTAAAAGAAGAACCGCAAATTCAAAGAAAAACTGAAGGAAAGAGGAAAAGGAAGTACCTGGACAGCTTTGAAAAGGAATGCAACTAAAATAAAAATGAAAACTGAAAAACAAAAGAAAACAATGAAAAGAACTGGATAAATCAAGAACCATCAATTAGGATCAAGCAAATGTAGAGTAGATTCCTCAGGTGCAAAGTTAGAAATAAAAGGCTTGAGCCTTTGACCATTAACCTTAAAAGCATTTCCATTTTTAGGATTGACAACCTCAATAGCACCATGAGGGAAAACTGTTTTAACCACATAGGGGCCACTCCATCGGGATCTTAACTTGTCAGGGAACAAATGAAGTCGAGAATTGTAGAGTAAAACCTGTTGATTAGGCTCAAATGATTTTCTTTGAATATGCTTATCATGGAAAGACTTCATACGTTCCTTGGACAGCTTAGAATTATCATAAGCATCCCTCCGAAGTTCCTCTAATTCACAAAGATGTAATTTCCTCAAAGATCCAGCTTGATCAAGATCAAAATTAAACTTTTTGATGGCCCAAAATGCACGGTGTTCAAGCTCAACAGGGAGGTGACAAGCCTTACCATAGATTAACCGATAAGGAGACATACCCAAAACAGTTTTATATGCAGTCCTGTATGCCCATAATGCATCGGTTAATTTCAAAGACCAATCCTTTCGGTTCGGACTCACAGTTTTTTCCAAAATGGTCTTAATTTCCCTATTAGCAAGTTCAACTTGGCCATTCGTTTGGGGATGATATGGGGTAGAAATTTTGTGGTGAATGCCATACTTATGCAAGAGGGCAGCAAAAGGCTTGTTGCAAAAATGGGTGCCGTTATCACTTATGATGGCCTTAGGCATGCCAAATCTAGCAAAAATATTTTCCTTCAAAAATTTAAGCACCACCTTATGGTCATTTGTTTTACATGGTATGGCTTCGACCCATTTTGAAACATAATCAATGGCCACTAAGATGTACAAATAACCAAAAGAAGAAGGAAATGGCCCCATAAAATCAATTCCCCAACAATCAAAAATCTCTATGACCAAAATGGGTTTTAAAGGCATCATGTTCCTTTTCGTGACAGCACCTAATTTCTGACATGACTCGCAAGTCTTGCAGAAACTATATGCATCTTTAAACAAATGAGGCCAATAAAAACCACTTTGTAAAATTTTAGCAACTGTCTTGTGTGCAGAAAAATGACCCCCACACGCCTCACTGTGGCAAAAAGAAAGGACAGCTTGCATCTCATGCTCAGGCACACATTTTCTAATGATTTGATCAGGACAATACTTGAAAAGGTAAGGATCATCATAAAAGAACGATCTCACCTCATGCATGAACTTTCGTATATCTTGAGCACTCCAATGAAGTGGTGTTTTTCCTGTCACCAGAAAATTAACTATATCAGCAAACCAAGGCAAATTTTCAACCAACATAAGATGTTCATCAGGAAAAGAATCAAGAACAGGTGTTGGTTGTTCAGTTTCAGCAACTGTGAGCCTAGACAAATGGTCGGCTACCACATTCTCTACTCCTTTCTTGTCCTTGATGATGATATTGAACTCTTGGAGTAAAAGTATCCATCTAATCAACCTTGGTTTTGCATCTTTCTTTGTCAATAAATACTTGAGAGCTGCATGGTCAGTAAAGATGACTATAGGAGAACCAAGAATATATGCACGAAACTTCTCTAAAGCAAATACTACAGCAAGTAATTCTTTTTCAGTAGTAGAATAATTTTTTTGAGCAAAATTCAAAGTTTTACTTGCATAGTAAATGACATAAGGAAGTTTGTTCTTACGCTGTCCAAGAACAGCTCCTATAGCAAAATCACTTGCATCACACATGATTTCAAAAGAAAGTGACCAATCAGGAGGTTGAAGAATCGGAGCAGTGGTTAGCAAAGTTTTAAGCCGACAAAAAGCTTCTTGACACTCGGGTGTCCAATCAAATTTTACATCATTCATCAATAGCTTACATAGAGGCTTAGAAGTAGAGCTAAAGTCTTTGATAAATCTCCTATAAAAACCCGCATGCCCAAGAAAAGATCTAATGTCTTTCATTGACTTAGGTGTAGGAAGTTTAGAAATCAAATCGATTTTTGCTCTATCTACTTCAAGTCCTCTAGATGAAACAACATGTCCTAGAACAATGCCCTGTTGCACCATGAAATGGCACTTCTCCCAATTAAGTAGCAACTGCTTCTCTTCACACCTGGCCAAAACAGCTTGTAAATTGGTTAAACAAACCTCGAATGAATCACCAAATACAGAAAAATCATCCATAAACACTTCTAGAGTGTTCTCAATCATGTCAGAAAAAATGCTAAGCATGCATCTTTGAAAAGTTGCTGGTGCATTGCATAAACCAAAAGGCATTCTCCTGAAAGCAAAAGTACCAAAGGGACAAGTAAAGGTGGTCTTTTCTTGATCCTCTGGTGCTATTTCCAATTGATAGTAACCGGAGAACCCATCTAAGAAACAATAAAAAGCATGTCCAGCGACTTTTTCTAACACTTGATCAAGGAAAGGCAAAGGAAAATGATCTTTCCTAGTGGCGGCATTCAACTTCCTATAATCAATACACATGCGCCAACCAGTAGGAATTCTTGTAGGAATCGATTCATCTTGATCATTTTTAACAATGGTAAGCCCAGATTTTTTTGGAACTACATGAATGGGACTTACCCACTTGCTATCCGAGATGGGGTAAATGATACCCACATCAAGCAATTTCAACACCTCATTTTTAACCACTTCCTTCATTGTGGGATTCAACCTTCTTTGCATTTCCCGAGAAGGTTTTGCATTATCTTCTAAATAAATCCTATGGGTACACTCCAAGGGACTTATACCTTTTATATCAGCCATTGTCCATCCAATAGACTTTTTATGCTTCTTAAGCACATCTAGCAATTTATCTTCTTGTTCACTAGTTAAGTGAGAAGAAATTACCACAGGGAAAGTGCTTTGTGGTCCTAAGAAAGCATACTTCAACTCCAATGGAAGAGGTTTGAAGTCCAAAGTTGGGGATTGCTCCTCCGAAGGTTTGAGAGTTGATGTCAATGGTGGAAGTTGCTCAAATTTTGGCCTCCATGGTGGTGTAACTTGCTGACCTATTGAGGAAACAAGAGATGAGTCATTAATATTATCAACTATTTTCAAATCTTCTTCAAATTCCTCTAAAGAATCAATAAGTTGAAAGTAATGTGCAGAATTGTCATCAATGAAATTTTCCAGTAAATTCACTTCATGAACTTCTTCAACTTCTTGCGGTTGCCTGCAAAGATTAAAAATATTTAGCTCCAAGGTCATATTTCCAAAACTCAATTTTAAAACTCCACTTCTACAATTTATGAGTGCATTAGAAGTGGCCAAGAAAGGTCTTCCTAAGATAACCGGTGCTTGGAAAGTAGAATGATTAGTCAATTGCATGTCGAGTACGACAAAGTCTACTGGATAGTAGAATTTGTCTACTTGAACCAAAACATCTTCCACAACACCTCTAGGAATCTTTATAGACCTATCTGCCAACTGCAATGTGATAGAAGTAGATTTCAACTCACCCAATCCAAGCTGAACATAAACATTATAAGGCAATAAGTTCACACTGGAACCTAAGTCTAATAATGCTTGGCCTATTTTTGAGTTCCCTATCATGCAAGCTATGGTAGGGGATCCTGGATCCTTGTATTTGGGAGGAGTGTTGGTTTGGATAATAGCACTAACCTGCTCAGTAAGAAAAGCTTTCTTTTGCACATTTAATTTTCTTTTCACAGTGCATAAATCCTTTAAAAATTTAGCATAGGTAGGAATCTGTTGAATAGCATCCAATAATGGTATATTTATCCTAACTTGCTTAAAAATTTCAAGGATTTCAGCGTGATGTTTATCTTTATGCAAAGGGATTAACCTTTGAGGAAAAGGTGCAAGTGTAGTGCTTGGGACACTTTTAGATTCCAAAGGACCATGAGCCTCATTTTCAGAAGGAGGTTTAGAAATGTTACCATTCTTTTCTACCTCTTGATCTGGGATGCCGATCACCTTACCACTTCTCAAGGTTGTAACAGCCTTGACTTGCTTGACATTTGGATCTCCTGCCATACCTTGAAATTGCTGGTTTTGGCCTTGTGGATTAGGCTGAGATTGTGCAGGGAACTTCCCTTTCTCTTGAGTGCTCATGGTTGTGGTCAACCTTGTGACTGACCCTCGAATGTCAGCAATTGCTTGTGAATTTTGACTGTTGATAGCAGCTTGGCTTTGCATGAATTGTTGAAAATTGGTGGACAGCTGCTGAAAATTGGTGGATAATTGCTGGAAATTGTCTTCAAGGTTCTTTTTCTGAGCTGGCACCATGTGGTTGGCATATTGAGATGGTCCTGAACCTCCTGGGGTTGTATAGGGTGCAAATTGTGAAGGACCAGCTATGTTGGTTGCAGGTACAGCAGCTTGTTCACCCCTCCAACTAAAATTAGGGTGATTTCTCCATCCCGAATTGTAAGTGTTGGAATAAGGACCTGAAAAAGATTTAGCAACCATATTAACAGCATTAGATTGATCCAAAAGAACTTCTTTAAAAGCTGGAATGGTTGGGCAATCATTAGTTGAATGCCCTTGGCCCTCACAAATATTACAGCTCAAGGTAATCTGAGGTACAGCTTGTACTTCATTCACTTTCTTCAATTCTATGGTTTCTAATTTCTTAGAAATCATAGCCAACCTAGCATTCAAATCATCTACTTCCCTCAGATTATATTTCCCACCCCCTGAAATTGTCTTTGAACTTTCCGACCTATTATGAACATCAGATGTATCCCATGATTGTGCATTTTCAGCTAGATAATCAAAATACCCAAAAGCTTCCTCAGGTTCTTTGTTAAAAAACTCTCCATTACACATGGTCTCCACAAATTGTCTCATCTTTGGTTGCAACCCCTCATAAAAAAAACTAATGACCCTCCAATTCTCATATCCATGATGAGGACATGCATTTAAAAGGTCTTTGAATCGTTCCCAACAATGATAAAATGTTTCCACATCCTTTTGGCAAAAATTCATGATTTGTCTTTTCAAGGCATTGGTTCTATGCATGGGAAAAAATTTCTTTAAAAATTCAGTTTGCATTTCTTGCCAAGTCCCAATGGATCTTGGTCTTAAGGCATTCAACCATGTCTTAGCCTTGTCTTTTAAGGAAAATGGAAACAGTTTCAATCTTATGACCTCTTCAGTGCATGTTCTATCCATGAATGTGGAACACACTTCTTCAAACTCTTTGATATGCAAGTAGGGGTTCTCAGATTCCATACCATGAAAGTGTGGTAACAATGGAATCATCCCAGGTTTGAAATTAAAAGCATTTGCATTAAGAGGTAAAATGATGCAAGAAGGTGTGCTAGTCCTAACAGGCTGTAGATATTCTCTAAGTGTCCTGTTTGGATTACCCACTTCCCTATCCTGATGCTCATTTTCAGCCATGATGCTATCAGTGTCAGCTGATGATTCAACGGAAGATGATGCAGAGCTAAAAGATGTCAATGATTCTGTCTTAAACAGTCGAGATGTATGGTCTCTAGTCCAACCAGTCATACAAACAAGAGCAGATAATCAAAGACAATGAAAAATAAAAAGAAAGAAGGAAAAAGATGTCACCCAAGCTGTGAAGAGATTCACAGCTCTAAAAAACGTCCTCTCAGCAGTAGAGGAATGCTTTAATAAGCACCAGTTGTCCCCGGCAACGGCGCCAAAAACTTGACTCAATTTAGAATGTGCTTCCAAGTGCAGAAGTGTCAAGTTGTATCAAGGATAAGTCCAGGATCGTATTCCACAGGGACAATGGGTTATCAAAGCGTATAAAGGATTTGTGAGGAACAAATGAATCGAGTATGTGAGATGAAAATAAAATTAAAATGCTATGCCAAAAAAAATAATTGAAATTGAATTTAGAGTTTCTAAAAAAAGGCAAATTAACAAACACTTGGGTTGGGTTTGAGATTCTTTTTATCTCGGATTCTAGATAATTTCTCGATTAACAATCCAGTCAAGGAATTGATATTCGGAAGATAAAAATTAGCTCAAGTTTTTGCAATATTTTCTCAAGAAATTCTCTAATTTACTAGCCAAATTTATATTCATAATCAATCGAAAGAGGCCTTGATAAATTCAAGCTTTTGTTGTGCCTTACGTCAACAACAAAACAAGAGCAAGAGCCGCAATCTATTTTCCATTTGAATCCGACTAGTAATTTAGTGAAATCAACATTAAACAATAAAATATTGCATCAAACTAGAATCTAAAATAAATTAAATCTCATTCCACAACCCAAGCTTTAGTAATTAGTTACACATGATATTTTTAGTAACAAAAATAAATCTAAGTGGAACCATATCAAAAACTAAGAAAATATAAATAAACTTTAGAATGAAATAAAAATAAAAAGTCTATAATATCAACTCGAAGAAATAAGACAAACTAAATTAAAGAAATAAAATTGAAACCATAACAAGGTAATAAACTTGAAACTATAACAAGGTAATAAAATTGAAACCATAACAAGGTAATAAACTTGAAACTATAACAAGGTAATAAAATTGAAACTCCACTAGACGAAAAATGTCTAACGGAAATAAAGAAATAGGAAAGAAAAAAGCTAGTGGCTTCTGCTGCCACCGTCTAAGTCCTCTATCTCCTCTTTCCTTTCTAAGCTTCCAGCCTTTTATAGGTCTACATGTGAAGTGCTTTCATCCGTGAGTTGCTGTCATTGTCCACGTTTGATTTCTGCGGTGCCGTGATTTATGCATGTGTGAGAGTTGTTTTCTTTTTCTTCATGTGCTGAATTTCTGTTTGTTTTCTTTCAACTTGCATCCATGAATGATGCTGTCCTATTGTTTATGCATCTGCCGTGAGAGACTTGTAGTCCTCAGCTTCCACCGAACTCCTCAAAAACACCAAAAAGAAAAAGTAATTCCAAAGACCAAACTCCTTCCGTCTGCCCTCTGGTACCCCACAGCCCAAAAAATAAAAAATTCAAACCAGCCATCTTTTTCTTCGGTCTGCAGCTTTACAACAAGCTAAAAAAAAAACAAAAGAATAAAAAAAATAAGACCAGCCTGTGAGAGAGAGACCCCCCACCGAATATCTCCACCGAAAACCCAAGCTAAGTAAAAAAAAACAATAAAAAGTCCACATGCTTCCTTATTTCGGCTTGTAGCTCCAACACATGTGTCTCACTCCAGCTCCACATCCTCAATCCTCTTTTCTCTCACCTGGACCACTACATAAATTTTATATTTGCTTTAGTCTCAAATAGAGACGTAACAGCTCATATATTTATTTTTCAAAAACAAAGTCACCTTGCAGTATATAAGCATGATATGAGAGGAGTAAAATTAAAATATTTATTTTCATGTGAAATAATTGCATTATAAATCTTTTTAAGCACAAAAATATCAGAATTTATCAATTAAGTCAAGTGCTATAAATTACTACATAATTAAGTGCTTAATTCACTTTTGGTTGAACAATTTATTTAATTTAGCATCCTAATCATGTAATTTTTGACACTTTATCACCGCCTTATATCTAATTAAATATAATATATCTATATTTATTATATATTACCTGGGATACGCATATGATATCATAGCCTGCTTTTTTATTTGCTCTTTGCTATCTTACTACCTTATTGTTATTTTGTGAACTTATAATGAATTATTATCTTGTTCAAGCCAGTTTTCGTGACCGTAATGAATTAATTTGTGCATAATATAATACTAGACTTGAATTAAAACATTATATGGAAATAGTAAAAGATCTTAAAGAAAAATAATTAAAAATGAGATTAGATTATTGTTCAATGATGGAAAGATATCATGTATATCAAAGCAAACAAGCTGCAATAGAAGAATTAAAAGATCATTGTATGTTCTTAAGAACAAAAATTAAAAGTATAAGAAATCACTTAAGCATTATTGCGTCATAAAAAAAATGGATTTCTTAATAAAGATAGCCCATATAAAAGAAAATGAAGTATATTGGGAATCTTTTGTTAGTAAGTCATGAAAATCCATTAGTCAGCTCATTCATGCCAAGAAGGCTCTAAGAGTGGTCCCGGTAGTGTTCCCTCAAGATCTTAATCTACTTATTTCTCTTTGAATATAGGAAATCTTTATTTTTAAGGTCCGTCATAATGAATTCTTTATTTAAATCAGAAGAATCCACTACTAATATAAGCATAGAATCTGAACCTGATAATATTAATCAAGAAGACTATAGTATAATAGATATAGAAAGAAATTTACAAGACTGGACTATTCCTAATGTTCCTAAGAATCAAATATACGAACAATCTACTTTCTTTTCAAAATTATCATTTCTTACTAATTATACCATTAAAACAGTAGAAAAAACTATTAGTCTAAATAATGATTATGAATCGCTACAATTATTAACAAAAGAAACTATTAAACATCATAAAGAACAAAAATATTCTTTCATACATATTAGATTAGTATAAGTGGCTATAACTAGAAGTGAACTAAATGCATCAGTACTACTCTGTCTAAGGGACGGAAGACATTATAATTTTCATGATTCATTACTTGGAATGGTAGAATCTAGCCTTTTCCAAGGGCCATTATATTTTAATTGTTATCTTAATTATTCGCTTGCATTATTTGATACTAATATTTTACATGCACTAATATTAAACATTAAAACAAATGGTTATCTCATGATGAAAGGATCGCATTCTATAACTGTAGTATATAGAATTTATTATAAATTAATGAAAACAACAGTAGAACCATAAGCTCTTATTACTAGCCCAAAAGGCTACACCTTATTATTATAATCCAGTACATTAAATTTTAGTATACAAATTTCTAAACAAATAAACTGGAATCAAATTACTCTTCCTAATGAATGACAATTAGAAAATATTGTTTCATTACCCAAAATAGAAAACAATTCTAAAAATGATTTAGATTACATAGATCAAAGAATAGATGGAACAGTCCAAATTGTCTTCCAACCTTTTAGGAGATCATTATCACTATCACAAAATTCTTCACCTACATCATCTAATTATCATACACCCAAATATGTTCTTACTTCAGTATCTAGAAATAAATCTCAAAATTTTGATACCATATCTCAAAACCTAGACACTCAGATCCGAGGAATTATTCCTGGAAATATTATTGATACACCAATATATACTGTTAATCATCCTGATATAGCATCCACCTCTCAGAATATCCAACAAAATAAATAACATTCTTCTCCCACATATTCACAGGTAATTGGAGTCGATGCTCAATATTCACCCTAAGCAAAGAATGATTTAAAATTAATAAAGATTATCTAAAACAAGATTATATAAAAGAAGAAAATAAATAGAAAAGATTAACATTTTTCTCTACTTTCATAAAAATAAAAAGAGATTATATCCAAACAAAATATTATGAGTATTTAGAAAGTGTACAAATTAATATACCTTTCTTTACCTGGTTTATAATTTATAACATAAAATTTTAATCTTGAATATGAAAATTTATTTGATCATATATTTTAAATATAAAAAATATATATTAAATATATTTTATTACCCAATAAATTTTAAACATGTTTCTTTTAATAAATACATTAATAATATTAATATACTTAATATCAAAAAATAAAACAGAATTTAATAAAATCAAAAATACTAATTTATGAGATAACAATGTATAATCAATTTTAAAAAATATAAAATTGGTATTATCTATTCAATCTTAAATTTTATTCAAAATCGTATCAAACGATCCGCTTACACTATAATAATGACATTCGACTTTTAAGAGGCATGTACCACAGATTTGACATGCATGGCCCATAGCCCCACCTCTTCTGCAGTGACAACCGTGGCTTTCAATAATGAAAAGGACAAAAACAAGCACAAAAAATAAAAGAGCATACGCGATTTTCATTCTGGCCTCAATGGCGTCCTTGAAACCACTATTCATCAAACCTTTCCTCTTGCTGGCCACCAGTACCGTCGTGGTGGGTCAACCATACTCGTCAGTCTTTAGCTTCGGGGACTCACACGCCGACACCGGAAATATACACTTCATCAATCAGTCGTTCCACTCCCTCTTCCCTCCCTACGGCGAGACCTACTTTCGTCGACCACAGGCCGTTGTTCCGATGGCCGTCTTGTCATAGACTTCATCGGTACGCTTCCATGCAACAAAATTTCATCTAATCTTTTATATCTTCCTTCGTCCGATATATACATATAAATTGTTCATTTGGATTGTTTCTTTTCTTTGATGGTCAGCCGAATCACTTGGACTGCCATCGGTACAGCCGTACCTTGGGATTAAGAATGGGAGTACTTTCCCAAGTACTGTAGAAGATCAGGGTGTGAATTTTGCTGTCGTGGGAGCAACAGCACTGGACGTGGATTTTTTTATAGAAAGGGGAATTATCTATAACGTGGGCTTGACCAACTCTCTAAGAGTACAATTGGACTGGTTCAAGGAAATTCTGCCATCTCTGTGCAACACATCTTCAAGTAAGTTAGCTAACTGTTTCGTCATTTTTCTAAGTTTCAACTTCCCCTTCGAACCGGGTATCTATCTCAATTCCATACATTTGTTTATTCCGAGAAAGAAAAGTTGCCACCACGGCGTACATATTTTATTATAAAATTATTTATTTTCAGCGTGTTGCTCTATGCACAATAAGTGCAACGCAAGAGAATTTTATAAAACTAAGAGTTTAGAGCCTTTAGACAAAATATATACCAAAAATTTCTATATTTTAAACACTTTAAATATTTTTTTTAAAAATAAAAAAATTAGAAACTTATTAGAAAATTATTTTAAGTAAAAAATATATTAAAGAATAAACAATAATAATTCGGTACAAATTTTTGGTAGGTATTTTATGTAAAAGTAGTATTTTTAAAAAAATAAATTTATAAATTAATATGATTTGGTAAAAATATTTTAATTGTAAAATAGATTTGATGAAATTGACAAATTTATTTGTCCATCAATACACTGTAAATTTGTGAAATTTATTTTTAAAAAAAAATTAGATGTGACATTTCTTTAAAACAAATGGAGTGGCTACTATGCCTCTTGAGCAGTACAGTTTTATTTGATCGCTAGTTTTTTTTTTATAATTTTTAATATATTTAAATATTTTTAAAAAATAAAAAATATATCAATATATTTAAAATCATTTCTTTAATTATTAAATAAAAAAAATTACCAAACTTTAAGAGGAAAAGCAGCTACTTTCAAAACAAATTTAACCTGAAGTGCTAACTCGATCAAAAGAGATTCTCGATAAACGAAAAAAAATCTATTTTATTGCATACAATAGTACTAGACAAGCGGATTCTTTGAAACCAATTATATATTTTCAACACCTTCTAAGCCAGGGAGCACATATAAATGAGGTACTCACCTAGAAGTAAATTACCTAAATAAATAACTTAAATAAGTTGATATTTAGCGCAACACAACACTTCTGCTAATCAACGGCTGGAATTTTGGTAATTGTAATCACACATTTTCCCTAGCTCCCTGAGCTTTAAGCACTCAGATGCTTAAAAAATCATTTTTCTCTGACAATTAATGCGACTGTTATTTACAGAGTGCAATGAAATGTTTGGATCCTCTATGTTTCTCATGGGAGAGATTGGAGGTAACGACTACAATTATCCCTTCTTTCTAAAAAGAAGCATGGAAGAGATTCGGACATTCGTGCCGCTAGTGATTAAAGCAATCGCTTCAGCCATCTATGTAAGATCTTATTATATATGGTTGCTTGGTTAGCTGCAGAATGCAGAGAAAACTCTCTTTTCTTTAAGATAATTAATTGCTTTCTGCACTTAATATCGTTTCATGATCATTGCTAAACCATAAAACATGGAAAGAAAGCATGACCTTAACAGACAAACCGGCCAGTATGGATATATATATCCCACTTGCATATCATTTTTCTTTCATGATTTAAACGTTGTGTTGAATTAGGAGTTGATTCATCTTGGGGCGGTGACTCTCATGGTTCCTGGGAACCTACCAATTGGGTGCTCTGCAGCCTACCTAACATATTATGAAACTGCTGATAAGGAAGAATACGACCCTGCAAACGGCTGTCTAAATTGGTTAAACAAGTTTGCTGAGTACCACAATGATCAGCTTCAGAAAGAACTAAGTAGAATTCAGGCTCAACATCCTCAAACCAACATCATCTACGCGGATTATTACAATGCCGCAATGCGTTTGTACAGTTCTCCAAGCCAATTTGGTAACTCGAGTTTCTTATAATAATTTGGGTTATTTTGTATATATGTAAGTAGGACTTTTGTTAGAGATTCATGGGCGCAGAACAATTAAAATGTCTAATTTCAAAGGTTTGGTACTAATTATAGGCTACACATACATTATAGGGTTTAAAAAAACACTGACGGCATGCTGTGGAGGAGGAGGGCCATATAATTACAACAAATCGGCGATATGTGGGAATCCAGGGGTGAGTGCTTGTGTCGACCTTTCGCAGTTTGTTAGCTGGGATGGCATACACCTCACAGAAGCTGCATATAAATTGATTACCCAAGCTTTGCTACAAGCGCCCTATGCACACCATACGTCGAAGTAGGTTTTAAGATTCCTTATAATTTTCTGCCGACAAGAAGTTTCTCCAATTGAAGAGATATAATAGGCAATTATGTATTGGACATGTTTCTTTGTGAAGTACTTCATCATGTATGCGTTTTGAAGCTTTTGTAATTTGTTGGGAGTATAAGGTTTGTTTTTTGATGCCCAGGATTTGTTTCTTTTTGCTTATTTGTAATTTAGGCGTTTGAGTTGTAACTACGGTTTTCTTTTATTATAAGTGAGGGTTATCAATAAAATTGAGGTACCATATTTTTCTTAAAAAAAAATGTATGCGTTTTGCAAAGTATGCCACAGTTTTTCTAAATTGTTATTCACGATTGTTGACGATTGAAATAATTTTGAAGGAGAAATACTTGAGCCCCATGCAAGAGATTGCTAATACAAAGCTTAAGCTTTGTTACAAGGTTGTTACGAGTCTAATTTAATTTTAAGGGATGTAGTGTTTTTTTTTTTCGTTAAATACTAAAATAAATCGTGTAATTTGCCATTTGGACATATTAGTGGACTAAGGTCTATGTTATAATGTTAAGCTTTTTATTCCTATTTTTAACTTGATAAAATTTAATCATTTTATTCGTACGCAGTTAATAATTTGTTAGAATCACACGTTAATATTAATAGAAAAATCCTATATTAAAGTCTTAAGGGGTGAACCCCTGGTTCTCTCGTCTGGAGATCATGTCTGACGCCATTTTGTCCAAAGGACCTTGATGCCATTCCGTTTTAATATTTAAATATATGTGTTTAAATAGAATGATAAAAATGACAAATCATATATTGATTAAGTCAATATGTGTAGTGTACGACTCCCTTGTATTTTTTATATTAATAATTGGGGCAATGCTAGGGATCCCACTTGGGGATCCCGTTGCCCAATCCCTCAACTCAAATTTATTTTTTACATCATTTTTTATCACTTTCAAATATATTTTTTTTTTAATTTACAGTCTTGTTGAACAACACTTTTTAAATCATCATAGAAAAAAATTTATAAAAAATAAACAAATGGAAGCGAGACTAGACAACGGAATCCCCAGTGGAAATCATATCTTTTTCCTAATAATTGAATGCCATTATTCATGTAATATTTAAAAACTGCTATAAACATTTGTATAACCATACATAGCCACTAATTAAGACCATTGAACCATCAATTAAGTTCAATTTTTAGCCACTAATTAAGACCATTGAACCATTAATTAAGACTTATCTTTAGCCATCAATGAAGACTTAAGCTATACCTACCCCTTTGTACTCCTATAAATATGGGTATCATTCCCTTGTATATGCATCAAGTTTTGCATTGAAGAACAACTCTTTCTCTAGCAACATCCTATTTCTCTTGTAATATTATTTCTCTTTTAGTTTCATAACACGTTATCAGCACAAGGTTCTGTTGATTCTGAAGCTAGTGGTCTTCTCATTCAAGTAAGTATTTCAATATATTATTTGCAATCCCCAAGGTGAGTACTAAAGATTATATTCTTTATTATTACTTGATAAAATTATATGTTTGTTCATATAGTTTATATACAAGTTCTATTTATTTTTTATATTTGTTATGAATTATTGATGATAAGATTCATTTTGGAATAGAAATTGAGCATCCCTGAAAGATCGCTCTAAACCAATAATTTTATTGAGTATCTCATAATAAAAGATCTATTGATTCTGTGAGATAGTTTAAATGAGTGATACGTATACCAAAAGTTCATTATGATTAATGCACCTGAAATTGCATAATTGAAATTGTGTAGAGAAAAGCCACTAAAGAATATATGTCTAAAATGAGCGCCTCGAATCTGCTCCTGAAGTAGCAATATCGAGTGCAAAAGTTCACAATATATTCTAAATTTATATCTGGTCTTCTAGTGGCTAAGAAAAATAATGAGATTTTGTTAAGAAATCATTTGTCACGTCCTACTAGTTCCACATCATTCCCTGAAATAAATGGTATTAGATTTATATCATTCTCATAAGAGAATGATGCATTGTTTTCAAAGAAATCAAGAGATTAGACGTGATGATGAATATTTTTATAGTACTTTTATGATTTCGGGCCAGAAGCTCATATTGAAAAAATTATCAGCTTTCTCTTTGAGATGATATTATATAACTATTGAATCAAATATTATGATGCATAAAAAATGATATGATTTAAAATATTTGTATGTTTTTCATGATTATCTTGATCATCCAAAATCAATTACGATAAGTCAAAAAATTTTCATATGGACGTCTATAAAAGGACCAGAAGATTCTTTTACTACAAAATCTTTCCACCATGAGCGGAAAGAAAAATTTGCTAGAAGCAAATAAAATGAAATAATTCGACGTTATCTTGATTATTATAGGTGAACTGGAAGTTCATATGATAATTAATTTATGGATGTAATAAGATAAAAGGTCTTATATTCTAGCTGCTAAAATCTCAGTGGAGATTGAAGTCCTCGTAGGACAATTAAGAAATTTAACAGTCTAATGAACATAAGACATGTCTAAATGCGTGTGAGACCTATTGATACAAAAGATAAAGCATCCTGAGATAGAAAAGCACAAAGAAAAGAAATTAGTGCTTCTGAAGATGCCATACCCACAAACAAGCAATAAGATCCATTCAAACTTTCTATACAAAATTCTCTTATAATAAAAACTCCTGAAGAGTATAATACTCCTAAAAAGTACCTTCTGAAAAGGTTTTTAATGAAATGTCTTCCCTTGAAGAGGGATAGGTACCTAAAAATAACGAGATCTCGATACATTTTATGAATATTGGAGAAATTCTGAATAGAAATAAAACCGTTGTCAACAACGTATTTTTATATAAAATGGCACTTGACATTACCAGAAGTAATGAAGAAAGTGAGCCAAGAACCATCGTAGAATACCGATGAAAAATATTGGACAAAATAGAAAAAAAAAATTCCTGCAGAATTGATATCACTAGTAAAATGTGATACATATGGACTTGTAGTCCAAACATCTAAGAGGTTATACTTGTTGAATATTAGTGGATATTTGTATAAAGGAAATGAAAATGTGATATATAAATCACGAGTATGTTTTCAGCAGAAATAATATTAATATGATTTTGAAGTGAATGAAATTATATTGAGGTTTTTATTAGCTTAATAGTTACCGAAAGTTTGGGTATGCATGATTAACTGTATATTTATATGGATCACTAGATATGAAATGCATGAAGCATATAGTCCTGAAATACTTATTCTATTAAGTTTCAAAAATCCTTATATGATCTAATACAATCTAAACGTATGCGGAACAAGCTATTTTCCATATATTTTCAATATTTATATTAGCTTTTATTGTAATTTATATAAACGATTTAAATGTCATTAAGACTCCAGAAGAACTCATGAAAACTGCACATATTTAAAATATAAATTAGAAACCCTTCTGGCTTTGAGGGGGAGATGAATGAAATTATTAGTTCTGAAATACCTTATCTTAAATGCAATTAGTATTTCAGATTCATATTACGGTTTTGTAACAAATGTGCATTATTAAAGGAGAAATAAAATGGAGCACACAGAACATCTACCAGAAGATAGAAACACAATATGAATATTTGTGAAATATTATTTTATTATCTGGAAACAAAATTACAGAAATTTGAGACTCTTTGCCTCATTCTTTAAACGATCTTGCTCTTCAAAAATTTGCATGGCATCCCTGTCTAAAAGATTAGGCAATCGAAAAGAAGACTTAAGTAAGGATTTTAATTTCCTATTCTTTTGCTTTAAAGGACAAAGCATCTCTATTGCTTCACGGCATCTCTCGTGAAGCATCTCTCTACAAAAGACAAGAGATGTAGCATCATAGCCCTGCGGTGCCTGACAGCTACAGAAGAGCTATAAAATTCTGCGGTGCTTGTCCGTCTAAAAAGGTAGCCACCGTTTTTGTTGAATATGGNTTTTAATTTCCTATTCTTTTGCTTTATTGCTCCTATCTTCATGTTGGACTCCAGAAGAAGTCGCTGAAAGATAAAAATTTTCTTATTGAGTTTGTCAACATCATAAGTTTTGGATTGTAGTCGCTGTGAAAATGCGACAATGGTTGATGAGTACCGGGTACCAAGACTCACAAGCTCGTAGATAGCATCAATATCTGACTTATTAGTCAGATCATTATTGTACTGCATTATAGCACCTACGTAGAAGCAGAAACAACTGATAAACAATGTGTAGAATACCTCATATATTGGTCACGAGAAGATTGCTAGGCCATTGCAGAGTAAGAATGTAGAGAGAGATTGCAGAGTAAGAATGCAGACTAATTACAGAAGAGTGAAGAAGATGGGATGCGAATGAAGATGAGCTAAATATTTCTTTTATAGAGAAAATTATGAAAGTAAGACAAAATTATATATATTGATAGAGGATACGCTAAACACAGATATCCTACAGTTATTTACTAGTCTATGAAATTAAAAGCAGCTTACCCCTACTCTTAGATGTTGGACTTTTTCAATTATCCGCGGTGAGATTAAATGCAGCTTATTCTTATTCTCTAAGTATTTAGACTTCTTCAAATATCTGTTGCTGATGATCCTGAAGATCACGGGCATACTATTTTAGCGCCTTATTTTCCTCTTTCAGTTTATTGTTCTTACGACTCTTCGCAGAGAGCTTCTAACGCAATTAAGATATTTAATTATTGAGTTGGTTGATCTCATTCAGTTTAACTAATAACCTCCGATACATGGTCATACCATAGGCAAAATATTGAGCACTAAGAAATCTTGATTCTGAAACGATATCAGAATAAATACTTCTGGAAAAATGAATCTCTACTCCTATCATAAGAGCAATATCCTCAGGTGAGTAAAAGGAAGGAGAAAACATCTCTATTGTTTCACGGCATCTCTCGTGAAGCATCTCTCTACAAAAGACAAGAGATGTAGCATCATAGCCCTGCGGTGCCTGACAGCTACAGAAGAGCTATAAAATTCTGCGTGCTTGTCTGATCTAAAAAGGTAGCCACCGTTTTTGTTGAATATGGAGGTTGGTGGCTTAATTTTGATGACTTCTCCACTAACTATGTTATTTACAAGCGATACATGAGAAACGATAGGAAATTACTTGGGAAAATAAAATCTTTCCCAATTTGATCCTCATACAAATGAATGTAAATTAGAGGTTCAAAAGATTATTCATTTGCAAAATGTTGCAAATCAATTACCAGATGTATTTACTGACACTAAAGGTTTGGTAAAATCATATATTCCTGCTGTTAATGTTCCAGCAAGGATTGCAGTCCCTAAAGAACAAGTTGCCAAAACAGCAATAGGTGAGTCTAAGATGCGCCTGAAGTGTGGACGGCCTATTGGTGCAAAGGATAAAATTCCTCGGAAGAGAAAAATACAAAATTAATTTGGAACTCCTGAAGAGTCCATAACTTTTATATGGACAAAACTCATCCCCTGATTACTCAAATAGTTGTTCAATCATTTGATCGGCAGAAAGGCTCATTTCGTCCTTGTGAAGACGATGAAGAAATTCTAGGTCTTGAAGTACCTTATCTCAATGCAATTAAAGCCCTGATGTATCTTGAAAATTTCACTCGATCTGATATTGCATTTTTAGTTAATTTACTTGCAAGATATAGTTCTGCACCAACTCGAAGACATTGGAATGATATTAAACATGTCATTCGTTACCTCCGAGGTACGATTGATATGGAATTATTTTATCAACATAGATCAAGTCTACAATTAGTTAGATATGCGGATGCAAGTTATCTTTCAGATTCACACAAAGAGATCATTGCAATTCATAAGAAGAAATGTGAAATTAATGTCAAGCATATATGGTCAAGTGATAATCTGGTAGATTTATTCACTAAAGCATTACCAACTGCAACATTTAAGAAGATTGTGCAAAACATTGGAATGCAGAGACTTGAAGACATATTATCATGCACTTTTCAAGGAGAGTAAAGTCTTGAAGACTTGTGCTGATTGTACTCTTTTTCCTTCGCTAAGGTTTTATCCCA
Source organism: Carya cathayensis (assembly GCA_011037825.1). Taxonomy (NCBI): domain Eukaryota; kingdom Viridiplantae; phylum Streptophyta; class Magnoliopsida; order Fagales; family Juglandaceae; genus Carya; species Carya cathayensis. Next base: position 1,371,595 of record QGSO01000140.1, on the reverse strand, counting down.
CTGGATTTTCTTTTGCAAGGTTTTAATGAGGCAATCTTAAAACACTTGGTAGTACACATGAATGTTGTACTCTTTTCTTTCGCCATTGGTTTTTTCCCACTAAGTTTTTCCTTGGCAAGATTTTAACGATACATATTCTTTATGTATGGTCATCTAAAGAGGGAGTGTTATAAACATTTATATAAGCATACATAGCCACTAATTAAGACCATTGAACCATCAATTAAGATCAATCTTTAGCCATTAATTAAAACCATTGAGCCATTAATTAAGACCTATCTTTAGCCATCAATGGAGACTTAAGCTATACCTACCTCTTTGTACTCCTATAAATATGGGTATCATTCCCTTGTATATGCATCAAGTTTTGCATTGAAGAACAATTCTTTCTCTTGCAACATCCTCTCTCTCTTGTAATATTATTTCTCTTTTAGTTTCATAACAAAAACAAGAACTTAATGAAAAAAAAAAAAAAGTGACCGGACGGCGATCCAAGCAACACCCCGCAATGCCTGGGCAGATGACCCAGGTGACTCAGGTTGGGAGGATCCAGATTCCAGGCGGTAACATCCTGCCCAGGTCCTCTAATATATTTGCCTAGAATGCAATCTAGGCGTGAGTCCCGCACACCTTTTTCATCCTTAAAATTGTCTTTCAAATGGTTTTTTTGTAATTTTGTATACGGGTACGTGGGACCTAGTAATTGGTGTTGATATCTCATTTTAAAAGGTTTTCAACTTTATATATGAACAAACGATTGATATGATTAAAATTGTAAATCTAGCAAATAAAAATATCAAAATTAGAGAGTTCGAATTAACCTTATGTTTAGGATGAGTTCCAACTTAAAACCAACCGTCTGTTTAGGATGAGTTCGCCCTTTCTCCCTAATGAGTCAAACCCCTCTTAATCTAGTTTCACTTCCAATTTTCGTAACTAAACCAGAACTATCCCTGCGTTAGCTTTCTGTCATTATCATTTACGCAAGTCTTAAACACCGCTTCATAATCAGCACTCTCCATTTCACCAACCCATTAATTTCAACTACCCTTTCCAAACCTTTCCTCAACACTTCTCACTATTATTCATTACTTTATTATTATTTTTCACTTACTTTTACTATTATTCATTACTTTTTACCTACTTTTTATTACTATTCATTATTTTATTATTACTTTTCACCTACTTTTTACTACTATTCACAACTCTCCTCAAATTTCTAACACCCAAACCTAAACAACAATCACTTTTCTCCTCACCCCCCAAACCTTCCAACCACCCCTAACCCAGCACGAGTGAAACAAACCCCTCTTAAAAAGCTTCATTGTGTGGTTTGGATTCTTCATTGCATAGAGACCTGACGGTGCTAGTTTTCACAAGTTAGGCTTGCTTAGGAAAAATTTCTGCAAACTAGAGTGGGGCATCGTCTTGGAAGGATTGGGCAGTGGTAGCCTAGTAGGGACATAAATCTGTCTTAGATAGGGGTAGCTGATGCAAGTAATGCTTGATGTTCCTCTGAAGCCAAAACAAACTTTCAACATGGATCTACTTTCTCAATTCGTACACGGCCAAAATAATCAGATATAAAGACCACATTATTTGGAAGCTAGGTACACAAACGTTTTATCTACATAAGGGTTTACTCACTCCCTGATGTGGATTTGTGAATAGATGTTTCTCTTTTGTAAAAAGAAAATGATGATATCTGATTTGAAATTTTAACAAGAAAACAGGACATGACAAATATTGAAGTTTCTCTTCTGATCTATGAGAAACTAGCATCTGGAATTTGGTGAATGGAATGTTGGAGATACTTTTACCCAACTTGAACGTGTGTTATGATGGTGCTTTCTGAGATATATACCAATTTGCAAAAGATTATCTTAAATGACTTAAGCATTGTTTTGAAGGAGCTGATTGATCTAGAGGCATTGACTCTCGTGGTTCACGGGAACCTACCAAAAGGATGCTCTGCAGCCTTCCTAACATCCTATGAGACAGAAAATAAGGAAGAATATAACCGTGCAACCGGTTGTCTACATGGCTAAATGAGTTTGCTAATTAACTACCACAATGAGCAGTTACAGAAAGAAGTGAGTGGGATTCAAGCACTACATCCTTCTACGAATATCATCTATGGTGATTACTACAATGATGCAATGTGATTTCATTGTTCTCCAAGCAAATTTGGTAACTTGAACTCCCCAATAATTTAGGTTTTTTTAAACTTTTTTTTTTGGGGGGGAGTTCTTTTGCACTTTCTTGCCAAAGTACATTGAAATTTTATTTACAAGTGCACTCTTGGCAGAGAATGATGGACACTGAAGAGCAACCATTAAGTTTCAAATATCAAAAGATTTGGTGCTGAGTATTTGCTACATGTTCATTGCAGGGCTTTCAGGAGGAGCACTTGCAGCATGCTGTGGAGGGGGCGGGCTACAATTACAATACATGATCAGTGGTATGCAGCCATTCCATGGTCAGTGCTTGTGATGACCCTTCCCAATATGTTAGCTGGGATGGTACACATTTAACAGAAAAAGTACATAGATGGATTGCCGATAGTTTACTTGAAGTTCCATTTACACCCCATACCTCAAATTAGTTCATTTTACTTTTCGGAAGATATGACGGCTGCATGGTCCTATTATTCCTCGAGTGAATAGGCGATTTTGGGTGCATCTTACATCCTACCTTTTCTTTTTCTTTTCCCATCATTTGAAGCTCCTCTACCATGTATGTTATGGACGTGTTTGGCGGCACCTCCCACGCAATCACCTACAACCGAAAAGAGACAGGTCTTGAGGGGTTCATAAGAATGCCTTCGATGCCTAAATCAGTAGCACAATAGAGATTTCTATAGTATGTAGAAGACAACTATCGTTGTCATACTGGGGTGATATAAATAAGGCCCTTGATGTCTTTTGTTTGATATAATAACCGCCTGATCGCTTATTTAAACTTCAAATTGCGAGATATACAAGTTTCACTTGCTAAGGATAAAATGAAAACCTCTCTCCATTTCTTGGATAGTTATCCTTTCGTAATAACAGCTTATATCCTTCCAGTGGGCCAATTAGGCTCTTGTCCGGGCCGTGATATGGCGGCCCAGCAGTCCTGAAGAGGGAAAATGGATTAAAGCCCTTTCACTGTATAACGTAATTTAAAAAATCCTTTTGAGGCAGCAATCATGTTTTCTAATGTAGCATGCTTCTTCACAAGGTTGATTCAGGGAAACCAGTCGAATGGCTGTAAGTATAGACATAAGCTTGTTAATCGAGTAATCGATATATATCAGCAGCTATAGACCACTCGAATTTGGTTTTTTGGTGTAGGCAAGGAAAAATTCTCTTTTAAGTTTGTATTATATGTAATTTGGACAAAGATCGATAGAATTAATGTGCTGATCTTAAAACATTTAATAATATTTTAAAATTTTACATGGACAGTAAGAAATAATTTTGGACCTGCTAGTAGTACTGTTTCTTTCTACAAAATCTAGATATTTTGGAGATGTAAATTCATTTTCAACCATATATAAGACTGTCGTATTGTCACTCTTATAATGAAACTCACTACAACAAAATAGGCATTTTCCCACAATATATACTCATGGAGAATACTTACTTATTGTTACAAATTGTATCCATGGGAAAAAAAATGTTCTTCCGCCACGACTTCATATCCCATGATTTCAAAATCATGGATAAAACTATTTTTTGCAGCGACTTTATGTTGCCACAAATAAAACCAACCATTTTCACACTAAATGCGATCAACGGCAAAAAAATTTATTTGCAAAACTATATACTTTCTTTTGCGGCGACACATTCCGCAACTTATTTTTAACCAAAGCCCTTATTTTTAGTTAGTTTAATTCAATATTTAATTTCCATCCTTGGATTGGATTTGAAGATCTTAAAATGAACGGTTGACATTAAAAGTCCAAACCCTAATCTTTTCCCCCCACCTCTCTCTCTCTCTCTCTCTCTCTCTCTCTCTCTCTCTCTCTCTCTCTCTCTCTCTCTCTCTCTCTCTCTCTCCACCCCAAGCCACCGTCGCAGCCCATGTCACCGCCACCGAGCACAACCACCTCACCGGACGTAGCCACCCCATGCCTCTCTCTCTCTCTCTCTCTCTCTTCCCTTTCTGTCTCCCTGAGACAAGCCCAAACCGAGTCCCCTCTCCCTCACTCGGTTCCTTGCCGTCGCAAGCCAGATTTGCTGCCAGCAGCTGAGCTACACCACCATCAACACCAACACCCTTTTGCCGACGACCCCCTTCCTCCTTTTCCCCCAGCCGAAGCTTCTGGCTTTCCCTCTCCCTGGCACGCTCCATCTCCCTCTCGGTATTCTCCTCATCACGGCTCAGATCTATAGCTAGGCCCACTATGAGCCACCTCGATCCATGGTCTCAATCCCTTTTTCCTCCTAGTCCCGCCATGACCACCACCACGAGACCACCATGTGACACCTCCTCAAACGGCAGCAAGCAACAACTACAGCCCTGAGCAACACTGTAGCCACGTCTAGATTGTTTATGGTATAACAACTATTCTCTTTATCTCCTATAGATTGTGTTGCCCAGATGACTAACACAAGAGGGGGGTGAATTGAGTTGTATTTAAGAAAATAACAATTATAAATCAAATATACAATATAAAATATAAACAAAATATAAAATAGCAATAAATATAAAGAGTAAGGGTAAGAGAAGCAAACTCAGTATGTTAACGAGGTTCGGCCCCACTGCCTACGTCCTCGCCTCAAGCTACCCCTTGAGGATCCCCGAATTCACTATTCAACCTCCTTCAGGTGGAGATAGAAACCTATTACACCTTTGAACAACACCGCTACAAAGGATCCGTGTAGAACACCCTCTACACTTGCAATCACCTCACACGTGGTGATTCAACTATTCCCTGTGTAGAACACTTTCTACACGACAAGGGTTATACACACCCTTTTACTGATACAAGAATTGATAGTGGGTAGAATATCAGAAAACACTCCTCAATGAGTGAAATAAGAACAATACAGCACAAACTATATCTCTCAAAATGAACAAGGGTTAAGGCTCAATGCTTAGAGAAGAGAGAATGAAAGCTTTGAATGAATATTGTATGCTCTTGGTGTTGTGAATGTGAAGCTCTCAAATGATCTATTTATAGGCATATGAGACTTCATATTCAAATTTAAAAAGATTCACATGTCAAAGACATCATCATTCACTTTTCAAAAATTCAAACCTAATCTTTTTACTTTTTGCATATGACAAAAGGAGCACACTTTGCTTTTCAAAAAAATCAAACCTAATCTTTTACTTTTTGCATATGACAAAAGGAGCACACTTTGCTTTTCAAAAATTTCAAACTAATCTTTTACTTTTTGCATATGACAAAAGAAGCACACTTTACTTTTCAAATTTTTCAAACAAAGATCATCTTCATTTTGCATAAATCAAGAAAAGCATTAATCACTTTTGAAAATATTCAAATAAAACATGCACATGTGAAAGATGACAATCAATCATCTTTAATATTTTCAAAGTTAAACTTTTAATCATATCATCACATGTGAAAGATGACAATCAATTATCTTTCAAAATTTTCAAATTTAATTTTTAAAATATTCATGCACATGTGAAAAATATATTTTAATGTTTTATGATAAAATATTAATTTTTGAGCCTTAATCCTAATTTCTGAATTTTTAAGAGATTTACAATATTACTCTATGACTTTAATGTGAACTTGTTCCCTTCTTGCTCATGCTTGAGTTCCTTGATGTGCTTGACTCCATTTTGTGGAAACTTGAGCTTGAGACTCCTTCATTCTTTGAATTCATTTGTTATCATCAAAATCCATGTGTAAATATATAATTACACAAAACTTGAAACCTTAAGTTCAACAATCTCCCCCTTTTTGATGATGACAAATACTTGATAGAACCTGAAGCCTGTATTAATACTTAAACTCCCCCTGAGAATGTGCGTTAGTTTTTCAAGCAAAAATATAAATATAATTCCAAGCATATATAACAAGTTTAGCAATTTAAACAATGTTAATGTTCTAGTCTAAAACTTCTCCCCCTTTTGGCATCATTAAAAAGGATCGGCAGCAAGTAAATAGACTGAAGAAAACGGTGCGTTAATAGACACTGTAGATAGTTGAAAAAGGGAGCCGTCCGTGACCCGACAAGTGCTGCAAAGCCTCGACGCCTAACTCTATGAATTTAGTGCGGCTGGAGATTTAAACAATCGCCTGATGTTGTTGACAGACGTGATTGAAGGCTCTGAGTTTCTATAAAAAAAAATCATTTTCACCTATCGGATACCCAAAAAAAATACATCTCTTCTTGACTTGAGTTCTGTTTTTCCATAACGATAGAATGGCTGAACAATTCTCTTCCACTAATGTTCCAGACTTGAATCAGGAACCCTTGACGCATCAACCATCAATCTTCTCTCCTGAGGCCGTCAATACCATGATAGGAGCAGAGAACCGTTTTTCTAGTAGGGCTGATTCTGAGATTATTGCAGAATCAAGAATGCTCAGTAGTCAATATGCTGCCTCTGTTACGATCATGTCTCGGAGGTTAATGGCGAGGGTGAGTGAGATTGATCATCTTAACATCCAAATATCTGAGTTACACAGAAGCTTGCTAATAAGGATAGAGAGAATAAAAGGCTAAAGCAAGAAAACAAAGAGTTGAAAAAATTTGCAGATTGGTATGCTCATGATCTGCAACCACGAATAGAGGAGCTGGAACGAGAAAGGGTTCAGATACAGGTCAACATCGGCAGATAACAGCAGAGGTTCATCGTTTACTAGAAAAATAGGGACAATCTACTGTTAATCTCGCTGGCTTAGTAAGAAAACTTTTGACAATGTGTTCCAGCATATCTTGTATTTCTTTTGACTAAATAAGATTTGAAAAGACAATTGTTTGTCTTTTCTTTATGCTATCTCTATAAAATCAGTCTTAAAGTTCATCCGATTTGCATCAAATCTTATTCTCATCTCTATAACTCATCTGCATTCCTTCAACATTCTCGCTTTAAGTTTTCAATTCTTTTCTCAATGGCTCATTCTTCTAACATTCCTCTAGATTCATCCATGAGGTATTCAGCACCTCAACCTCCTGTCCTTTCTGCAGCTGCCATTGGTGCCATGTTGCAGCAAGAAAATAATAGTTTGGCTAATAAGTCAGACTCCGATGCTATCTACGACTTGGTGAGTCTCGGGACTCGCTACTCATCCTCTATTGTTGCTTTTTTCCAGCGGGTACAAGCCAAAAACCATGAGGTTGAAAGGCTTAAAGAACAAATTGTTGTACTTCAACGAATTGTTCAAGAGTCTCACACAAGGGAAGAATCATTCGGCAGAAGAATAAACAGTTGAAATCTCTATTGGATTCTTCATTCCGCTTGCCAGTTCCCATGGATAAGGATGACATGATATTGTATGAAGAGAATGAGCGTCTCAAACATGAGGCTAAGAACCTCAAGTTTATGTAAAAGTATTTAAAAAAATCTCTCTATTTTTATGAACTCTGATCTATCTTTTAAGAGATATTCATAATATGCATCATACCTATTTCTCTTCTAATCATACATAATCTATCTTCTGGTAAAGGTTTTGTGAATATATCTGCTAACTGATCATGTGTGTTTGTGAACTCTAGTACTATATCGCCTTTCTGCACATGATCTCGAAGAAAATGATATCTTATTTCAATATGCTTAGTTCTAGAATGTTGTATTGGGTTCTTTGAAAGATTTATAGCACTTGTATTATCACATTTGATTGGAATGTGATTATACATGAGTTTAAAATCTTCAAGTTGTTGCTTCATGTAAAGAACTTGAGCACAACAACTACCCGCAGCAACATATTCTGCCTCAGCAGTAGATAGTGCAACAGAATTTTGTTTTTTACTAAACCAGAAACTAGTGCATGACCTAAGAAATGACATGCTCCACTAGTGCTTTTTCGATCTATTTTACAACCAGCATAATCTGCATCTGTGTAGCTGATTAGATCGAAAGATGTGTGTTTAGGGTACCATAATCCTAGGTTAATTGTACCACTAAGATATCTAAGAATCGCTTAACTACAATTAAATGAGATTCTTTTGAAGATGATTGAAAGCGTGCACATAAGCACACACTAAACAAAATATCAGGTCTACTGGTTCTCAAATATAATAAGCTAACAATCATACCTCGATATACCTTCGAGTCAACCGGCTTACCGGATTCATCTTTATCAAGTTTAGTGGATGGGCTCATTGGTGTTCCAGTTTCCTTAGCACCTTCCATCCCAAACTTCTTCAGTAATTCCTTAATATATTTTGATTGATTGATGAATGTCCCACTTTTTGCTTGCTTAATTTGCAATCCGAGAAAGAATGTAAGCTCTCCCATCATGCTCATTTCAAATTCTTCCTGCATAGTCTTAGCAAAAACTTGGCACATATTTTCATTAGTAGCACCGAATATTATATCATCAACATAAATCTGAATCAAAAGAATATCATCATTTTCGTATTTAATGAAAAGAGTTGTATCAATTTTTCCTCTTGAAAAACCTTTTTCAATCAAGAAACCACTGAGTCTCTCGTACCAAGCTCTAGGAGCTTGTTTGAGTCCATATAGTGCTTTTGTGAGTTTGAAAACATGATTTGGAGAAATATGATTTTCAAAACCTGGAGTTGCTCAACATATACCTCTTCATTTATAAAACCGTTTAAGAAAGCACTTTTAACATCCATTTGAAAAAGTTTGAAATCTTTATAACAAGCATATGCAAGTAGCATTCGAATAGTTCTAATCTTGCGACTGGTGCATATGTCTCATCATAATCGATTCCTTCTTCTTGATTGAAACCTTGGGCTACAAGTCGAGCCTTATTTCTAGTAATGACTCCGGACTCATCTTTCTTGTTTCTAAAAACCCATTTTGTTCCAATAATAGTATGATTTTTGGGTCTAGGAACAAGTGTCCAAACATCATTTCTTTCAAATTGATTAAGCTCTTCTTGCATAGCTAGAATCCAAGATTCATCAAGAAGTGCTTCATCAATATTTTTAGGTTCAATCTGAGATAGAAAAGCAGTATGATTGCAAATATTTCTAAGAGATGATCGAGTGCTTACACCTTGTGAAGGTTCTCCCAGAATTTGTTCCACTGGATGATCTTTCACAAATTTCCACTGTTTGGTTGCATCTCGTATTAAATTTTGATGATCTTTCCTGATGTCTCCATGTTGGACTTCCTCTATTGTGTTCTCTTTGTTGAGATTGAGACTTTCTGTATTATTTATACCTCCTGTTTCTTCATCAATGGATTTCTTGAGAGTAGAGAATTAGATTCATCAAATACTACATGCATAGATTCTTGTACAGTCAAAGTCTTTTTATTGAATACTCTATAAGCTTTACTATTAGTAGAATACCCGAGAAAAATACCTTCATAGATTTTGCATCAAATTTGCCTAAATTATCCCTGTCATTAAAATAAAACATTTGCATCCAAATACATGAAAGTAACAATGTTGGGCTTTTTTCATTCCAAAGCTCATAGGGGGTTTTATCTAATTTAGACCTTAGCATAACTCTATTTATAACATAACATGCAGTACTTACCGCTTCGCCCAAAAATAACTAGGCAAGTTGTTCTCATTAAGCATTGTTCTTGCCATCTCTTGAAGAGATCTATTTTTCCTCTCTACTACCCCATTTTGTTGAGGAGTTCGAGGAGCAGAAAAATTATGCACAAAACCATTTTCATCACAAAAAGTTTCAATATTTTTATTAACAAACTCTTTTCCCCTATCACTTCGGATACTTGAAATAGTATAACCCTTTTCATTTTGAATTCTCTTGCATAACTTGGTAAAGGCATTATGTGCCTCATCTTTATGAGCAAGAAAGATGACCCAAGTATATCTAGAGAAATCATCAACAATAACAAAAGCATAATATTTTCCTCCTAGACTTGCAACTCTATTTGGTCCAAAAAGATCCATGTGTATCAGTTGCAGTGGTCTAGTAGTGGAAATATGTTTCTTGGTTTTAAAAGAAGTTTTTGTTTGTTTACCAATTGGCATGCATCACAAATTTTGTCTTTAAGAAAATTTGCCTTTGGTAAACCTTCTCACAAGATCATTTTTTGAAAGTTTGGAAATAAGTTCCATGTTGGCATGACCTAGTCTTCTATGCCATAGCCAATTAGTTTCATTTTGAGCTGAAAAACAAATAGTATCTTGTGAGGTAATTTCTTCAAAATCGATTGTATAAACATTGTTGCTTCTAAAAGCAGTAAAACAAATATTACAATCATGATTATTCAAAATAATGCACTTATCCATTTTGAAAGTAACTGTAAATCCTTTATCACATAATTGACTTATACTCAAAAGATTATGTTTTAGACCTTCAACAAGTAGAACATCTTAATTATGAGAGAAGATTTATTACCAATTTTACCTATTCCCACGATCTTCCCTTTTCGAGTTGTCTCCAAATAGTCACGTAGTCTTCTTCTTTAGATCTAAGATCAAAGAACTTATCTTGTCTCCTATCATGTGTCTCTGAACTCCACTATCTAAAAACCATTTGTTTTTGCTTGTAGAGGACTTCATGCATACCTATAAAAACAATTAAAATGATTTTTCTTGGTACCCAAGTTCTTTGGGTCCTTTATTTATTAGTATTAGAAGAAACAAGATTTTTAGGTACCCATATGGCCCTAATAGTCATTGTATGTTTTCTTCTAATAGGACAAGCATGATAATTATGACCATTTCTATTACAAAAATTGCAAATAGCATGTGCATATATGAAGAACTTGAGTGATTATAATAGTATCCTTTTTTGACAAAATTATTATGAAAAGAATTTTGAATATTGGACTTTGATGTAGGTTGGCGAATTAATATTGATGACTTCTCCACTAACTATGTGATTTACAGCTGCATCAGAGGATCAGTCAGTGTCTTCTTTTTTTCTTTCTGTCTTTGTAGGTCTCCGTAATCTCTTTCCTCGCCCACAGTTTTGTTACAGAACCGCCTATGGAAACCGTGGTATAACCGGCTATTTTGTATTTGTTTATTTTATTTTTTGGTTAAAAAAAAAGAGAGAGGGACCCACCACTGATTTCCCTCTCTTTATCTTTCTGGCATGCATACAAGGCCGTGGGACCTACTCCAACCACTCCCTCTTCATCTTCTTCACCCTCCATACTTGATTCAACTACTCAGCGCCCCGATTCCATTTTTTGAAGCCCTACTCAAGAGCATGGAAACTAGATGCAGTGAAAAACTTTCCACACTTGTTGAAGAAAAAGCAGTTATGCCAGTTTCATTTCTGGGTTTTTTAGCCAAGTTTTATGAATTTCTGGTTGGAAAGAGACCCATTTTGATTTTGTTCAGTTTTATCTCTTCATATCTTTGTAGATGTGTTCAGACTTGTTTCTCAACCGAGCACCGTCGCCACGCTAGCCGCACACACAACTCCACGGACCACCAGTCACAGTGGGTTGCTAGCAGGGGCATATCTAGGAAGATGGAGAGAGAGAGAGAGAGATGAGCGAGAGGGAGACAGTAGAGTGAGAAGGAGAGAGAGAAAGAGAAGCTCAAACTAATTTTTAGGGATAAGTCATGCGTTGATCTTATCGCTAAAAATTACTAATTTTTTACTAATATACGAACAGTATTACAATTAAGAGCAATTCTGGAAAGAGTACATGATTGATTACAAGCTGGCCGATACTATAGAGCATTGAAGAAAGGAGGAAGAGAGAGAGAGAGAGAGAGANTAATAATGCACATTTGTTACAAAACCGTAATATGAATCTGAAATACTAATTGCATTTAAGATAAGGTATTTCAGAACTAATAATTTCATTCATCTCCCCCTCAAAGCCAAAGGGTTTCTAATTTATATTTTAAATATGTGCAGTTTTCATGAGTCTTCTGGAGTCTTAATGACATTTAAATCGTTTATATAAATTACAATAAAAGCTAATATAAATATTGAAAATATATGGAAAATAGCTTGTTCCGCATACGTTTAGATTGTATTAGATCATATAAGGATTTTTGAAACTTAATAGAATAAGTATTTCAGGACTATATGCTTCATGCATTTCATATCTAGTGATCCATATAAATATACAGTTAATCATGCATACCCAAACTTTCGTAACTATTAAGCTAATAAAAACCTCAATATAATTTCATTCACTTCAAAATCATATTAATATTATTTCTGCTGAAAACATACTCGTGATTTATATATCACATTTTCATTTCCTTTATACAAATATCCACTAATATTCAACAAGTATAACCTCTTAGATGTTTGGACTACAAGTCCATATGTATCACATTTTACTAGTGATATCAATTCTGCAGGAATTTTTTTTTTCTATTTTGGCCAATATTTTTCATCGGTATTCTACGATGGTTCTTGGCTCACTTTCTTCATTACTTCTGGTAATGTCAAGTGCCATTTTATATAAAAATACGTTGTTGACAACGGTTTTATTTCTATTCAGAATTTCTCCAATATTCATAAAATGTATCGAGATCTCGTTATTTTTAGGTACCTATCCCTCTTCAAGGGAAGACATTTCATTAAAAACCTTTTCAGAAGGTACTTTTTAGGAGTATTATACTCTTCAGGAGTTTTTATTATAAGAGAATTTTGTATAGAAAGTTTGAATGGATCTTATTGCTTGTTTGTGGGTATGGCATCTTCAGAAGCACTAATTTCTTTTCTTTGTGCTTTTCTATCTCAGGATGCTTTATCTTTTGTATCAATAGGTCTCACACGCATTTAGACATGTCTTATGTTCATTAGACTGTTAAATTTCTTAATTGTCCTACGAGGACTTCAATCCCACTGAGATTTTAGCAGCTAGAATATAAGACCTTTTATCTTATTGCATCCATAAATTAATTATCATATGAACTTCCAGTTCACCTATAATAATCAAGATAACGTCGAATTATTTCATTTTATTTGCTTCTAGCAAATTTTTCTTTCCGCTCATGGTGGAAAGATTTTGTAGTAAAAGAATCTTCTGGTCCTTTTATAGACGTCCATATGAAAATTTTTTGACTTATCGTAATTGATTTTGGATGATCAAGATAATCATGAAAAACATACAAATATTTTAAATCATATCATTTTTTATGCATCATAATATTTGATTCAATAGTTATATAATATCATCTCAAAGAGAAAGCTGATAATTTTTCCAATAGAGCTTCTGGCCGAAATCATAAAGTACTATAAAATATTATCACACGTCCAATCTCTTGATTTCTTTGAAAACAATGCATCATTCTCTTTGAGAATGATATAAATCAATACATTCACTTCAGGAATGATGTGGAACTAGTAGGACGTGACTAATGATTTCTTACAAAATTTCATTATTTTCTTAGCCACTAGAAACCAGATATAAATTTAGAGGTTTTGTAACAAATGTGCATTATTAAAGGAGAAATAAAATGGAGCACACAGAACATCTACCAGAAGATAGAAACACAATATGAATATTTGTGAAATATTATTTTATTATCTGGAAACAAAATTACAGAAATTTGAGACTCTTTGCCTCATTCTTTAAACGATCTTGCTCTTCAAAAATTTGCATGGCATCCCTGTCTAAAAGATTAGGCAATCGAAAAGAAGACTTAAGTAAGGATTTTAATTTCCTATTCTTTTGCTTTATTGCTCCTATCTTCATGTTGGACTCCAGAAGAAGTCGCTGAAAGATAAAAATTTTCTTATTGAGTTTGTCAACATCATAAATTTTGGATTGTAGTCGCTGTGAAAATGCGACAATGGTTGATGAGTACCGGGTACCAAGACTCACAAGCTCGTAGATAGCATCAATATCTGACTTATTAGTCAGATCATTATTGTACTGCATTATAGCACCTACAGTAGAAGCAGAAACAACTGATAAACAATGTGTAGAATACCTCATATATTGGTCACGAGAAGATTGCTAGGTCATTGCAGAGTAAGAATGTAGAGAGAGATTGCAGAGTAAGAATGCAGACTAATTACAGAAGAGTGAAGAAGATGGGATGCGAATGAAGATGAGCTAAATATTTCTTTTATAGAGAAAATTATGAAAGTAAGACAAAATTATATATATTGATAGAGGATACGCTAAACACAGATATCCTACAGTTATTTACTAGCCTATGAAATTAAAAGCAGCTTACCCCTACTCTTAGATGTTGGACTTTTTCAATTATCCGCGGTGAGATTAAATGTAGCTTATTCTTATTCTCTAAGTATTTAGACTTCTTCAAATATCTGTTGCTGATGATCCTGAAGATCACGGGCATACTATTTTAGCGCCTTATTTTCCTCTTTCAGTTTATTGTTCTTACGACTCTTCGCAGAGAGCTTCTAACGCAATTAAGATATTTAATTATTGAGTTGGTTGATCTCATTCAGTTTAACTAATAACCTCCGATACATGGTCATACCATAGGCAAAATATTGAGCACTAAGAAATCTTGATTCTGAAACGATATCAGAATAAATACTTCTGGAAAAATGAATCTCTACTCCTATCATAAGAGCAATATCCTCAGGTGAGTAAAAGGAAGGAGAAAACATCTCTATTGCTTCACGGCATCTCTCGTGAAGCATCTCTCTACAAAAGACAAGAGATGTAGCATCATAGCCCTGCGGTGCCTGACAGCTACAGAAGAGCTATAAAATTCTGCGATGCTTGTCTGATCTAAAAAGGTAGCCACCGTTTTTGTTGAATATGGAGGTTGGTGGCTTAATTTTGATGACTTCTCCACTAACTATGTTATTTACAAGCGATACATGAGAAACGATAGGAAATTACTTGGGAAAATAAAACTTTCCCAATTTGATCCTCATACAAATGAATGTAAATTAGAGGTTCAAAAGATTATTCATTTGCAAAATGTTGCAAATCAATTACCAGATGTATTTACTGACACTAAAGGTTTGGTAAAATCATATATTCCTGCTGTTAATGTTCCAGCAAGGATTACAGTCCCTAAAGAACAAGTTGCCAAAACAGCAATAGGTGAGTCTAAGATGCGCCTGAAGTGTGGACGGCCTATTGGTGCAAAGGATAAAATTCCTCGGAAGAGAAAAATACAAAATTAATTTGGAACTCCTGAAGAGTCCATAACTTTTATATGGACAAAACTCATCCCCTGATTACTCAAATAGTTGTTCAATCATTTGATCGGCAGAAAGGCTCATTTCGTCCTTGTGAAGACGATGAAGAAATTCTAGGTGTTGAAGTACCTTATCTCAATGCAATTAAAGCCCTGATGTATCTTGAAAATTTCACTCGATCTGATATTGCATTTTTAGTTAATTTACTTGCAAGATATAGTTCTGCACCAACTCGAAGACATTAGAATGATATTAAACATGTCATTCGTTACCTCCGAGGTACGATTGATATGGAATTATTTTATCAACATAGATCAAGTCTACAATTAGTTAGATATGCGGATGCAAGTTATCTTTCAGATTCACACAAAGAGATCATTGCAATTCATAAGAAGAAATGTGAAATTAATGTCAAGCATATATGGTCAAGTGATAATCTGGTAGATTTATTCACTAAAGCATTACCAACTGCAACATTTAAAAAGATTGTGCAAAACATTGGAATGCAGAGACTTGAAGACATATTATCATGCACTTTTCAAGGAGAGTAAAGTCTTGAAGACTTGTGCTGATTGTACTCTTTTTCCTTCGCTAAGGTTTTATCCCACTGGATTTTCTTTTGCAAGGTTTTAATGAGGCAATCTTAAAACACTTGGTAGTACACATGAATGTTGTACTCTTTTCTTTCGCCATTGGTTTTTTCCCACTAAGTTTTTTCTTGGCAAGATTTTAACGATACATATTCTTTATGTATGGTCATCTAAAGAGGGAGTGTTATAAACATTTATATAAGCATACATAGCCACTAATTAAGACCATTGAACCATCAATTAAGATCAATCTTTAGCCATTAATTAAAACCATTGAGCCATTAATTAAGACCTATCTTTAGCCATCAATGGAGACTTAAGCTATACCTACCTCTTTGTACTCCTATAAATATGGGTATCATTCCCTTGTATATGCATCAAGTTTTGCATTGAAGAACAATTCTTTCTCTTGCAACATCCTCTCTCTCTTGTAATATTATTTCTCTTTTAGTTTCATAACAAAAACAAGAACTTAATGAAAAAAAAAAAAAAGTGACCGGACGTGCGATCCAAGCAACACCCCGCAATGCGTGGGCTGATGACCCAGGTTACTCAAGGTTGGGAGGATCCAGATTCCAGGCGGTACCATCCTGCCCAGGTCCTCTAATGTATATGCCTAGAATGCAATCTAGGCGTGAGTCACGCACACCTTTTTCATCCTTAAAATTGTATTTCGAATGGTTTTTTTGTAATTTTGTATACGGGTACGTGGGACCTAGTAATTGGTGTTGATATCTCATTTTAAAAGGTTTTCAACTTTATATATGAACAAACGATTGATATGATTAAAATTGTAAATCTAGAAAATAAAAATATCAAAATTAGAGAGTTCGAATTAACCTTATGTTTAGGATGAGTTCCAACTTAAAACCAACCGTCTGTTTAGGATGAGTTCGCCCTTTCTCCCTAATGAGTCAAACCCCTCTTAATCTAGTTTCACTTCCAATTTTCGTAACTAAACCAGAACTATCCCTGCGTTAGCTTTCTGTCATTATCATTTACGCAAGTCTTAAACACCGCTTCATAATCAGCACTCTCCATTTCACCAACCCATTAATTTCAACTACCCTTTCCAAACCTTTCCTCAACACTTCTCACTATTATTCATTACTTTATTATTATTTTTCACTTACTTTTACTATTATTCATTACTTTTTACCTACTTTTTATTACTATTCATTATTTTATTATTACTTTTCACCTACTTTTTACTACTATTCACAACTCTCCTCAACATTTCTGAACACCCAAACCTAAACAACAATCACTTTTCTCCTCACCCCCCAAACCTTCCAACCACCCCTAACCCAGCACGAGTGAAACAAACCCCTCTTAAAAAGCTTCATCGTGTGGTTTGGATTCTTCATTGCATAGAGACCTGACCGGTGCTAGTTTTCTCAAGTTAGGCTTGCTTAGGAAAAATTTCTGCAAACTAGAGTGGGGCATCGTCTTGGAGGGATTGGGCAGTGGTAGCCTAGTAGGGACGTAAATCTGTCTTAGATAGGGGTAGCTGATGCAAGTAATGCTTGATGTCCCTCTGAAGCCAAAACAAACTTTCAACGTGGATCTACTTTCTCAATTCGTACACGGCCAAAATAGTCAGATATAAAGACCACATTATTTGGAAGCTAGGTACACAAACGTTTTATCTATATAAGGGTTTACTCACTCCCTGATTTGGATTTGTGAATAGATGTTTCTCTATTGTAAAAAGAAAATGATGATATCTGATTTGAAATTTTAACAAGAAAACAGGACATGGACAAATATTGAAGTTTCTCTTCTAATCTATGAGAAACTAGCATCTGGAATTTGGTGAATGGAATGTTGGAGATACTTTTACCCAACTTGAACGTGTGTTATGATGGTGCTTTCTGAGATATATACCAATTTTCAAAAGATTCTCTTAAATGACTGAAGCATTGTTTTGAAGGAGCTGATTGATCTAGAGGCATGACTCTCGTGGTTCCCGGGAACCTAGCAAAAGGATGCTCTGCAGCCTTCCTAACACCCTATGAGACAGAAAATAAGGAAGAATATAACCCTGCAACCGGTTGTCTACATGGCTAAATGAGTTTGCTAATTAACTACCACAATGAGCAGTTACAGAAAGAACTGAGTGGGATTCAAGCATTACATCCTTCTACCAATATCATCTATGGTGATTACTACAATGATGCAATGTGATTTTCTCATTCTCCAAGCAAATTTGGTAACTTGAACTCCCCAATAATTTAGGTTTTTTTAAACTTTTTTTTTTTGGGGGGGGAGTTCTTTTGCACTTTCTTGCCAAAGTACATTGAAATTTTATTTACAAGTAGCACTCTTGGCAGAGAATGATGGACACTGAAGAGCAACCATTAAGTTTCAAATATCAAAAGATTTGGTGCTGAGTATTTGCTACATGTTCATTGCAGGGCTTTCAGGAGGAGCACTTGCAGCATGCTGTGGAGGGGGCGGGCTACAATTACAATACATGATCAGTGGTATGCAGCCATTCCATGGTCAGTGCTTGTGATGACCCTTCCCAATATGTTAGCTGGGATGGTACACATGTAACAGAAAAAGTACATAGATGGATTGCCGATAGTTTACTTGAAGTTCCATTTACACCCCATACCTCAAATTAGTTCATTTTACTTTTCGGAAGATATGACGGCTGCATGGTCCTATTATTCCTCGAGTGAATAGGCGATTTTGGGTGCATCTTACATCCTACCTTTTCTTTTTCTTTTCCCATCATTTGAAGCTCCTCTACCATGTATGTTATGGACGTGTTTGGCGGCACCTCCCACGCAATCACCTACAACCGAAAAGAGACAGGTCTTGAGGGGTTCATAAGAATGCCTTCGATGCCTAAATCAGTAGCACAATAGAGATTTCTATAGTATGTAGAAGACAACTATCGTTGTCATACTGGGGTGATATAAATAAGGCCCTTGATGTCTTCTGTTTGATATAATAACCGCCTGATCGCTTATTTAAACTTCAAATTGCGAGATATACAAGTTTCACTTGCTAAGGATAAAATGAAAACCTCTCTCCATTTCTTGGATAGTTATCCTTTCGTAATAACAGCTTATATCCTTCCAGTGGGCCAATTAGGCTCTTGTCCGGGCCGTGATATGGCGGCCCAGCAGTCCTGAAGAGGGAAAATGGATTAAAGCCCTTTCACTGTATAACGTAATTTAAAAAATCCTTTTGAGGCAGCAATCATGTTTTCTAATGTAGCATGCTTCTTCACAAGGTTGATTCAGGGAAACCAGTCGAATGGCTGTAAGTATAGACATAAGCTTGTTAATCGAGTAATCGATATATATCAGCAGCTATAGACCACTCGAATTTGGTTTTTTGGTGTAGGCAAGGAAAAATTCTCTTTTAAGTTTGTATTATATGTAATTTGGACAAAGATCGATAGAATTAATGTGCTGATCTTAAAACATTTAATAATATTTTAAAATTTTACATGGACAGTAAGAAATAATTTTGGACCTGCTAGTAGTACTGTTTCTTTCTACAAAATCTAGATATTTTGGAGATGTAAATTCATTTTCAACCATATATAAGACTGTCGTATTGTCACTCTTATAATGAAACTCACTACAACAAAATAGGCATTTTCCCACAATATATACTCATGGAGAATACTTACTTATTGTTACAAATTGTATCCATGGGAAAAAAAATGTTCTTCCGCCACGACTTCATATCCCATGATTTCAAAATCATGGATAAAACTATTTTTTGCAGCGACTTTATGTTGCCACAAATAAAACCAACCATTTTCACACTAAATGCGATCAACGGCAAAAAAATTTATTTGCAAAACTATATACTTTCTTTTGCGGCGACACATTCCGCAACTTATTTTTAACCAAAGCCCTTATTTTTAGTTAGTTTAATTCAATATTTAATTTCCATCCTTGGATTGGATTTGAAGATCTTAAAATGAACGGTTGACATTAAAAGTCCAAACCCTAATCTTTTCCCCCCACCTCTCTCTCTCTCTCTCTCTCTCCACCCCAAGCCACCGTCGCAGCCCATGTCACCGCCACCGAGCACAACCACCTCACCGGACGTAGCCACCCCATGCCTCTCTCTCTCTCTCTCTCTCTCTCTTCCCTTTCTGTCTCCCTGAGACAAGCCCAAACCGAGTCCCCTCTCCCTCACTCGGTTCCTTGCCGTCGCAAGCCAGATTTGCTGCCAGCAGCTGAGCTACACCACCACCAACACCAACACCCTTTTGCCGACGACCCCCTTCCTCCTTTTCCCCCAGCCGAAGCTTCTGGCTTTCCCTCTCCCTGGCACGCTCCATCTCCCTCTCGGTATTCTCCTCATCACGGCTCAGATCTATAGCTAGGCCCACTATGAGCCACCTCGATCCATGGTCTCAATCCCTTTTTCCTCCTAGTCCCGCCATGACCACCACCACGAGACCACCATGTGACACCTCCTCAAACGGCAGCAAGCAACAACTACAGCCCTGAGCAACACTGTAGCCACGTCTAGATTGTTTATGGTATAACAACTATTCTCTTTATCTCCTATAGATTGTGTTGCCCAGATGACTAACACAAGAGGGGGGTGAATTGAGTTGTATTTAAGAAAATAACAATTATAAATCAAATATACAATATAAAATATAAACAAAATATAAAATAGCAATAAATATAAAGAGTAAGGGTAAGAGAAGCAAACTCAGTATGTTAACGAGGTTCGGCCCCACTGCCTACGTCCTCGCCTCAAGCTACCCCTTGAGGATCCCCGAATTCACTATTCAACCTCCTTTAGGTGGAGATAGAAACCTATTACACCTTTGAACAACACCGCTACAAAGGATCCGTGTAGAACACCCTCTACACTTGCAATCACCTCACACGTGGTGATTCAACTATTCCCTGTGTAGAACACTTTCTACACGCACAAGGGTTGTACACACCCTTTTACTGATACAAGAATTGATAGTGGGTAGGATATCAGAAAACACTCCTCAATGAGTGAAATAAGAACAATACAAGCACAAACTATATCTCTCAAAATGAACAAGGGTTAAGGCTCAATGCTTAGAGAAGAGAGAATGAAAGCTTTGAATGAGAGTTGTATGCTCTTGGTGTTGTGAATGTGAAGCTCTCAAATGATCTATTTATAGGCATATGAGACTTCATATTCAAATTTAAAAAGATTCACATGTCAAAAACATCATCATTCATTTTTCAAAAATTTCAAACCTAATCTTTTTACTTTTTGCATATGACAAAAGGAGCACACTTTGCTTTTCAAAAATTTCAAACCTAATTTTTTACTTTTTGCATATGACAAAAGGAGCACACTTTACTTTTCAAAATATTCAAACAAAGGCATCTTCCTTTTGCATAAGTCAAGAAAAGCATCAATCACTTTTGAAAATATTCAAATAAAACATGCACATGTGAAAGATGACAATCAATCATCTTTAATATTTTCAAAGTTCAAACCTTTAATCATGGCATGCACATGTGAAAGATGACAATCAATTATCTTTCAAAATTTTCAAATTTAATTTTCAAAATATTCATGCACATGTGGAAAATGTATTTTAATGCTTTATGATAAAATATTAATTTTTGAGCCTTAATCCTAATTTCGAATTTTAAGAGATTTACAACATTTCTCTATGACTTTAATGTGAACTTGTTTCCTTCTTGCTCATGCTTGGTTCCTTGATGTGCTTGACTCCATTGTGTGGACAACTTGAGCTTGAGACTCCTTCATTCTTTGAATTCATTTGTTATCATCAAAATCCATGTGTAAATATATAATTACACAAAACTTGAAACCTTAGGTTCAACAATCTCCCCCTTTTTGATGATGACAAATACTTGATAGAACCTGAAGCCTGTATTAATACTTAAGCTCCCCCTGAGAATGTGCGTTAGTTTTTCAAGCAAAAATATAAATATAATTCCAAGCATATATAACAAGTTTAGCAATTTAAACAATGTTAATGTTCTAGTCTAAAACTTCTCCCCCTTTTGGCATCATTAAAAAGGATCGGCAGCAAGTAAATGGACTGAAGAAAACGGTGCGTTAATAGACACTGTAGATAGTTGAAAAAGGGAGCCGTCCGTGACCCGACAAGTGCTGCAAAGCCTCGACGCCTAACTCTATGAATTTAGTGCAGTTGGAGATTTAAACAATCGCCTGATGTTGTTGACAGACGTGATTGAAGGCTCTGAGTTTCTATAAAAAAAAAAAAATCATTTTCACCTATCGGATACCCAAAAAAAATACATCTCTTCTTGGCTTGAGTTCTGTTTTACAAAACGATAGAATGGCCGAACAAATCTCTTCCATTAATGTTCCAGACTTGAATCAGGAACCTTTGATGCATCAACCATCAATCTTCTCTCCTGAGACCGTCAATACCATGATAGGAGTAGAGAACCGTTTTTCTAGTAGGGCTGATTCTGAGATTATTGCAGAATCAAGAATGCTCAGTAGTCAATATGCTGCCTCTGTTACGATCATGTCTCGGAGGTTAATGGCGAGGGTGAGTGAGATTGATCATCTTAACATCCAAATATCTGAGTTACTAAAGAAGCTTGCTAATAAGGATAGAGAGAATAAAAGGTTAAAACAAGAAAACAAAGAGTTGAAAAAATTTGCAGATTGGTATGCTCATGATCTGCAACCACGAATAGAGGAGCTGGAACGAGAAAGGGTTCAGATACATAGTCAACATCGGCAGATAACAGCAGAGGTTCATCGTTTAATAGAAAAATAGGGACAATCTACTGTTAATCTCGCTGGCTTAGTAAGAAAACTTTTGACAAAGTGTATCCAACATATCTTGTATTTCTTTTGACTAAATAAGATTTGAAAAGACAATTGTTTGTCTTATTCTTTATGTTATCTCCATAAAATCAGTCTTAAAGTTCATCCGATTTGCATCAAATCTTATTCTCATCTCTATAACTCATCTGCATTCCTTCAACATTCTCGCTTTAAGTTTTCAATTCTTTTCTCAATGGCTCATTCTTTTAACATTCCTCTAAATTCATCCATGAGGTATTCAACACCTCAACCTCCTGTCCTTTCTGCAGTTGCCATTGGTGCCATGTTGCAGCAAGAAAATAATAGTTTGGCTAATAAGTCAAACTCCGATGCTATCTACGACTTGGTGAGTCTTGGGACTCGCTACTCATCCTCTATTGTTGCTTTTTTCCAGCGGGTACAAGCCAAAAACCATGAGGTTGAAAGGCTTAAAGAACAAATTGTTGTACTTCAATGAATTATTCAAGAGTCTCACACAAGGGAATGAATCATTCGGCAGAAGAATAAACAGTTGAAATCTCTATTGGATTCTTCATTCCGCTTGCCAGTTCCCATGGATAAGGATGACATGATATTGTATAAAGAGAATGAGCGTCTCAAACATGAGGCTAAGAACCTCAAGTTTATGTAAAAGTATTTAAAAGAATCTATTTATTTTTATGAACTCTGATCTATCTTTTAAGAGATATTCATAATATGCATCATACCTATTTCTCTTCTAATCATACATAATCTATCTTCTGGTAAAGGTTTTGTGAATATATCTGCTAATTGATCATGTGTGTTTGTGAACTCTAGTACTATATCGCATTTATGCACATAATCTCGAAGAAAATGATATCTTATTTCAATATGCTTAGTTCTAGAATATTATATTGGGTTCTTTGAAAGATTTATAACACTTGTATTATCACATTTGATTGGAATGTGATTATACATGAGTTTAAAATCTTCAAGTTGTTGCTTCATGTAAAGAACTTGAGCACAACAACTACCCGCAGTAACATATTCCGCCTCAGCAGTAGATAGTGCAACAGAATTTTGTTTTTTACTAAACCAAGAAACTAGTGCATGTCCTAAGAAATGACATGCTCCACTAGTGCTTTTTCGATCTATTTTACAACCAGCATAATCTGCATCTGTATAACTAATTAGATCGAAAGATGTGTGTTTAGGGTACCATAATCCTAGGTTAATTGTACCACTAAGATATCTAAGAATCCGCTTAACTACAATTAAATGAGATTCTTTTGAAGATGATTGAAAGCGTGCACATAAGCACACACTAAACAAAATATCAGGTCTACTGGTTCTCAAATATAATAAGCTAACAATCATACCTCGATATACCTTCGAGTCAACCGGCTTACCGGATTCATCTTTATCAAGTTTAGTGGATGGGCTCATTGGTGTTCCAGTTTCCTTAGCACCTTCCATCCCAAACTTCTTCAGTAATTCCTTAATATATTTTGATTGATTGATGAATGTCCCACTTTTTGCTTGCTTAATTTGCAATCCGAGAAAGAATGTAAGCTCTCCCATCATGCTCATTTCAAATTCTTCCTGTATAGTCTTAGCAAAAACTTGGCACATATTTTTATTAGTAGCACCGAATATTATATCATCAACATAAATCTGAATCAAAAGAATATCATCATTTTCGTATTTAATGAAAAGATTTATATCAATTTTTCCTCTTGAAAAACCTTTTTCAATCAAGAAACCACTGAGTCTCTCGTACCAAGCTCTAGGAGCTTGTTTGAGTCCATATAGTGCTTTTGTGAGTTTGAAAACATGATTTGGAGAAATATGATTTTCAAAACCTGGAGGTTGCTCAACATATACCTCTTCATTTATAAAACCATTTAAGAAAGCACTTTTAACATCCATTTGAAAAAGTTTGAAATCTTTATAACAAGCATATGCAAGTAGCATTCGAATAGCTTCTAATCTTGCGACTGGTGCATATGTCTCATCATAATCAATTCCTTCTTCTTGATTGTAACCTTGGGCTACAAGTCGAGCCTTATTTCTAGTAATGACTCCGGACTCATCTTTCTTGTTTCTAAAAACCCATTTTGTTCCAATAATAGTATGATTTTTGGGTTTAGGAACAAGTGTCCAAACATCATTTCTTTCAAATTGATTAAGCTCTTCTTGCATAGCTAGAATCCAAGATTCATCAAGAAGTGTGTCATCAATATTTTTAGGTTCAATCTGAGATAGAAAAGCAGTATGATTGCAAATATTTCTAAGAGATGATCGAGTGCTTACACCTTGTGAAGGTTCTCCCAGAATTTGTTCCACTGGATGATCTTTCACAAATTTCCACTGTTTGGTTGCATCTCGTATTAAATTTTGATGATCTTTCCTGATGTCTCCATGTTGGACTTCCTCTATTGTGTTCTCTTTGTTGAGATTGAGACTTTCTGTATTATTTATACCTCCTATTTCTTCATCAATGGATTTTTTAGAGAGTAGAGAATTAGATTCATCAAATACTACATGCATAGATTCTTGTACAGTTAAAGTCTTTTTATTGAATACTCTATAAGCTTTACTATTTGTAGAATACCCGAGAAAAATACCTTCATCCGATTTTGCATCAAATTTGCCTAAATTATCCCTGTCATTCAAAATAAAACATTTGCATCCAAATACATGAAAGTAACCAATGTTGGGCTTTTTATCATTCCAAAGCTCATGGGGGTTTTATCTAATTTAGACCTTAACATAACTCTATTTATAACGTAACATGCAGTACTTACCGCTTCAGCCCAAAAATAACTAGGCAAGTTGTTCTCATTAAGCATTGTTCTTGCCATCTCTTGAAGAGATCTATTTTTCCTCTCTATTACCCCATTTTGTTGAGGAATTCGAGGAGCAGAAAAATTATACACAAAACCATTTTCATCACAAAAAGTTTCAATATTTTTATTAACAAACTCTTTTCCCCTATCAATTCGGATATTTGAAATAGTATAATCCTTTTCATTTTGAATTCTCTTGCATAACTTGGAAAAGGCATTATGTGTCTCATCTTTATGAGCAAGAAATATGACCCAAGTATATCTAGAGAAATCATCAACAATAACAAAAGCATAATATTTTCCTCCTAGACTTGCAACTCTATTTGGTCCAAAAAGATCCATGTGTATCAGTTGCAGTGGTCTAGTAGTGGAAATATATTTCTTGGTTTTAAAAGAAGTTTTTGTTTGTTTACCAAATTGGCATGCATCACAAATTTTGTCTTTAAGAAAATTTGCCTTTGGTAAACCTCTCACAAGATCATTTTTTGAAAGTTTGGAAATAAGTTCCATGTTGGCATGACCTAGTCTTCTATGCCATAACCAATTAGTTTCATTTTGTACTGAAAAACAAATAGCATCTTGTGAGGTAATTTCTTCAAAATCGATTGTATAAACATTATTACTTCTAAAGGCAGTAAAACAAATGTTATAATCATGATCATTCAAAATAATGCACTTATCCATTTTGAAAGTAACTGTAAATCCTTTATCACATAATTGACTTATACTCAAAAGATTATGTTTTAGACCTTCAACAAGTAGAACATCTTCAATTATGAGAGAAGATTTATTACCAATTTTACCTATTCCCACGATCTTCCCTTTCGAGTTGTCTCCAAATGTCACGTGTCCTTCTTCTTTAGATCTAAGATCAAAGAACTTAGTCTTGTCTCCCGTCATGTGTCTTGAACATCCACTATCTAAAAACCATTTGTTTTTGCTTGTAGAGGACTTCATGCATACCTATAAAAACAATTAAAATGATTTTTCTTGGTACCCAAGTTCTTTGGGTCCTTTATTTATTAGTATTAGAAGAAACAAGATTTTTAGGTACCCATATGGCCCTAATAGTCATTGTATGTTTTCTTCTAATAGGACAAGTATGATAATTATGACCATTTCTATTACAAAAATTACAAATAGCATGTGACATATATGAAAATCTTGAATGATTATAATAGTATCCTTTTTTGACAAACTTATTATGAAAAGAATTTTGAATATTAGACTTTGATGTAGAAGGATTATCAAAGAAGTTTTTATAAGGTTTGAACTTTTGTTTTGGCATATATCCCAAGCCTGCCTTGTCAAAAACACATCTTTGACTACCAAGAAGTTTTTCAAAATTTCTTTTTCCATTCGTAAAGTTTTCAACAATATTTTCTAAATCAGTTTTCTTTTTCTTCAACTCAAGATTTTCGTCTTTCAAAACAATATTTTCTTTTCTTAAAATATCAATTTCGTTTGTTAAAGAAGAATTTTTCTTTTTCAAAGCAGTATATTTGATACCCAATTTTTCAAATTCTTCATATACCTCTTCTAAAACATTTTGCAATTCTTCATATGAAGGATTTTCAATATTATCAAAATTTGTTACCTCAATATCATCTTTAGCCATAAGACAGAGATTTGCTGATTCTTCATTGCTTGCTTCACTATCTGAGCTACTTGAATCATCATCCCATGTAGCTTTCATTGCTTTCTTGCCTTTGTTTCGATCTTTCTTTAGCAGGGGACAATCTGGCTTGATATGACCAGGCTTATTGCATTTATAACAAATTAAAGTATCATTTTTACCTGAATCTTTCTTGGAAAACTTTTTGAATGATTTCCTCGGAGGAGTTTTATTTTTCTTTAAGAATCTCTGAATTCTTCTTGTTATCATCGCAACTTCTTCATCTTTATCGTCATTTTCCTCATCTTCATCACTTTCACTTTCATGAGGAACAGCTTTAAGTGCCAAGCTCTTCTTTGGCTTTCCTTCTTCTTCTCCTCTTTTCAATGTGTACTCATGGGTGATAAGTGACCCGATGAGTTCATTCACTTCGAGCTTCTTGAGGTCTCTAGCTTCAAGAATCGCTGTCACTTTTGATTCCCAACGTTTTGGTAGAGAGTTGAGAATTTTTCTTACCATTTCCACTTTGGAATAAACTTTACCAAGAGCTGTCAAACTGTTTATGATGTTAGTAAAACGAGTGTGCATGCTAGAAATAGATTCATCATCATTCATCTTAAACATTTCATATTCATGAGTAAGAATATAAATTTTTGATTCCTTAACTTGAGAAGTTCCTTCATAAGTAACTTCCAAGTTATCCCAAATTTCTTTTGCCGTAGCACAAGTCATTACTCTATTAAACTCATTACCATTGAGAGCATTATATAATAAATTCATAGCAGTTAAATTCAAAGTATAAAGTCTATCGTCTTCACGATCAAACTCTTCTTCTTCCTTTTTGACCTTTACTCCACCAACCACTTTTGTTGGAATATAAGGTCCATTTACAATGCATTTCCAGATCTCTCGACCTTGAGCCTGAAGGAATATTCTCATTCTAACTTTCCAGAATGAATAATTGTCTCCACAAAAGAGTGGAGGCCGACTGCTAGATTGACCTTCACCAAATGAAGCTGCAATGTTAGCCATAAGATCTTAACTCAAAAGATAGTTAATCTTATAACAGAGCTTTAGCTCTGATACCAATTGTTGCCCAGATGACTAACACAAGAGGGGGGGTGAATTGAGTTGTATTTAAAAAAAAAAAAAAATTATAAATCAAATATACAATATCAAATATAAACAAAATACGAAATAGCAATAAATATAAAGAGTAAGGGTAAGAGAGAATCAAACTCAGTATGTTAACGAGGTTCGGCCCCACTGCCTACGTCCTCGCCTCAAGCTACCCCTTGAGGATCCCCGAATTCACTATTCAACCTCCTTCAGGTGGAGGTAAAAACCTATTACACCTTTGAACAACACCGCTACAAAGGATCCGTGTAGAACACCCTCTACACTTGCAATCACCTTACACGTGGTGATTCAACGATTCCCTGTGTAGAACACTTTCTACACGCACAAGGGTTGTACACACCCTTTTACTGATACAAGAATTGATAGTGGGTAGAATATCAGAAAACACTCCTCAATGAGTGAAATAAGAACAATACAGCACAACCTATATCTCTCAAAATGAAAAAGGATTAAGGCTCAATGCTTAGAGAAGAGAGAATGAAAGCTTTGAATGAGAGTTGTATGCTCTTGGTGTTGTGAATGTGAAGCTCTCAAATGATCTATTTATAGGCATATGAGACTTCATATTCAAATTTAAAAAGATTCACATGTCAAAGACATCATCATTCATTTTTCAAAAATTTCAAACCTAATCTTTTTACTTTTTGCATGTGACAAAATGAGCACACTTTACTTTTCAAAAAATTCAAACCTAATCTTTTACTTTTTGCATATGACAAAAGGAGCACACTTTTCTTTTCAAATTTTTCAAACAAAGACATCTTCATTTTGCATAAATCAAAAAAAGCATCAATCACTTTTGAAAATATTCAAATAAAACATGCACATGTGAAAGATGACAATCAATCATCTTTAATATTTTCAAAGTTCAACCCTTTAATCATGGCATGCACATGTGAAAGATGACAATCAATTATCTTTCAAAATTTTCAAATTTAATTTTTAAAATATTCATGCACATGTGAAAAATATATTTTAATGCTTTACGATAAAATATTAATTTTTGAGCCTTAATCCTAATTTCAAATTTGTAAGAGATTTACAATATTACTCTATAACTTTAATGTGAACTTGTTCCCTTCTTGCTCATGCTTGGTTCTTTGATGTGATTGACTCCATTTTGTAGACAACTTGAGCTTGAGACTCCTTCATTCTTTGAATTCATTTGTTATCATCAAAATCCATGTGTAAATATATAATTACACAAAACTTGAAACCTTAGGTTCAACAGATTGTTTATATAATTGATTGTGTGTGTGTTAAATTATGGACAGATCTATTTTATAAATTGATTGTGTTGATGTGGTAGATTGAGGAAAGCGCGTGTGGTCTGTGATGTTGTTGGGTTCTGAAATTATTAGATTATGTATATGGGAGTGTGAAGTGGAATCCTATGAATTGATGCTATATTTGGAGTAATGTAATGGTTGGACTATTTGTAGTTGATGGATTCAATATTTAATATTTAATTTCACTCATATTGGATCTGTGAGCACGGAAATGATTTCTAAATGCGTGATAATGTTTGAGTTGGACAATATTTATTGATGAACTGTATTGAGGTGTTGAATATGAGCATATAAAGTTTGGATTGAGATGGTGTGTCTTGAAGTGTTAGGATTGAATGATGGAGTTGTAGTAAGTTTGGAAAGCATGGTAGTGTTTGTTTTAATTGGACAGATTTTGTATATTTAATGTGTTAACTATAATAAATTATAAGAGTGATGCATCGGGTTGACTAAGAAGTTTGTATGGAATGCACGGTATGTACATGTATAAAGCTTGTAAGCTTTGTTAAAGTGGGGAGTAGGTGCATAAATGATATGGGAAGATTTCATGTTGTTGGTTGTATTGGTATGCTTGGTTGGGTTGTGTTATGCTTTTGGATGTAAGAAATAAATGGAACATGAGTTGGTGTTAGATTAATGTTGGATTGGATATGATTGTGTATGGAGGAAGGGTTATATTGGTATGCTTGGTTGGGTAATGTGATTGTGTATGCTTGTGCTACCTGTTTGTTACTTCTAATGCATGATGCAATGCAGGATCTGAAAACTTATCTCAAAATTTGAGTGTTGTAATTTTGTTAAAGAGTAATACTTGGGTTCTGTCTGTGTCTTAGGGTGTTGTCACTTAATTCTTCTAATTTTTTTTGGGACTTTGTATAAGTCTTTTGCTCTCAAATATGCTGCTTGCATTATGCTTCGTGTATACCAGGAAGTTGAACATGAGAATGTGTCATTTCATTTTGGTTATATTCCTTTTGGTTGAATCTTTTGTCAATGAAACTCAAGAAGTCTGGTTTTTTTTTTTCCTTGGAACTATGGTGCCATAATTTCTTTTCTTGAAAATGATGACAAGAGATGTCATTTGGAATTCTGGTATACATTCGAGATCAAAAGAGCAGTTAGATGAGTTTTGTCAAAACAATTGTATTTTTATTCTTTTATATTTCTCTCTCTCTTTCTTTCCTCTCTTGTTTGTTTGTTTGTGATATTTAGTAATTTAGTTGAATATTGATTAGTAGGTGTGAAACAATATCATTTTTTTTTCTTTTACAATTATTATTATTATTATTTTTTTTTTGCCAATAAACATTTTTTTTCCACCAAATCCTCTAGTAGGCAATACTAATACCCACCAACACATTTTTTCATAAAATATAATATTTAATTCTCACCAACCAACCTGATTTGAGTAACATTTTATCACAAAATTCGTTAGCTGTCTCTGCTATCTATTTGGTGAAAAAATGTCACAATTTCTCACAAGTTTGTGAGTTGGTAGAAAAAAATATTTAGTGTCACCAATTTTAAGTCACTAGTTTTCTACGGATAAATTTAGTGTAAAAAGATCTTTTTCCACTAAGACCATAGCTTTTGCAACTACATGCCCTCGTGGAAAAAGTCAACAAATGTTGTAGTGTAATTAAAGCACTCCATCAGTCCCAATCCAATAAATTGTTAATAAAAACTGGTTATGTGTATAACCTATTTTCAGAGAATATAGTTTTTATTTATATTTTTTTTAATTTGCAGACCCGTATGGTTGTAGATGTTGACATTAATTGATGTATTCCATGGCATATCTCAATTATTTATAACATTTTAATGTTGGAGTACTCGTATGTACGTTAGCTATATAGTACTATATACTAGTCATAGACTTTATAGTTATTTCATGAAAAATAAAATATATTAGTTTACCATGTTTGGAAATGCATGTACAAAATATATTATTATATATTGTAATAGATATAAAGTGAATTTGTGTGCTCTGCAACGAGCAGCTCCAGAAAGAAAACTAAAATATGATTTCACTGTGATTCATAAAATTCTAAAATACTCCAAATGTTTAAACGAGTTAAGGCTCACTTTGGATCAGGAAAGAATCTCAACTCATTTAACTTTATTATTATAATTTTCATAAATTTTCACATAAAATATAATAAATAATTCAACTTTTTTAAATCTCAAAACAATAATAATATTAAAAAATAATATTCTAACAATATTTTATTTAATTTTTAATTTTCTTTTCAACTCACTGTCAAAACTTACAATAATTATTTGCGACATGTACGTCCAATATCGCATGCATGGCCAGTTTACAGGAGGAACAAAATATCAAAGCATGCATGCTGCGGAGATATATGGAGGGCCATTCAATTAATTAATTACAACACATAACGAAGTTTTATGCATCACTTATCACTATGACTCAGTAGGGACACACACATATTTATTGGAAAAAATATAAAATATATTTTTTGTCCATGTTCTTAATCTTGAATTAATCAGTTTATAATTAATTAAGTGATAGTTATTTTGAATTCTAGATATTTATCTTTGATTTAAGAGCTTCATTTGTTACCCATCATCCCTCCACACTATATATTATATTTATTTTAATTTAATTTATTTTTTATTTTTCTTAAACTGATTGATTTCTTTTATTTATAATCTATATATCAAATATTTAATAAAAAAATTAAATATGATATATATGAAAATGATAAGCATATTTTTTCTTGATCTAATCAATTAATGAAATCACGTGACAGTCGAGTCGAGAGACAGCTCAAACTTCATGATCTTCATATATAATGCGACACGTATATAGCATTGAAGAGAACCGCAAAATCTGGTTCAAGGTGCGTCTTACATTTAATACTCAACCGTTTCGAGGCATGCGGCGGGAGAGGTTGCTAGCCCTCGATAAAACTTGACAGAAAGACGACAATCTACGGACAGCAGCAACATTTGATCTTGAACTTTCCGGCCACCACATCTGCTTTCAAAATGAGAAATTTTTTTCTCATCCTATCCTTGTTATACATCTCATTTGGGGAAGTCTTATCCACTCCTCCTCAGCGATATGAGTCAATTTTCAACTTCGGTGACTCCCTCAGTGACACCGGAAATTTTCTTCTTTCAGGCGCCTTGGCATTTCCAGTTATAGGGAGGCTCCCTTATGGCGAGACCTTCTTTCAACACGCAACAGGACGGTGCTCCGATGGACGCCTAATCGTTGACTTCATTGGTATTCACTCATGATCTCTTCTCTTCTTCACCATGCATCTTTCATATTTAGTACTTGTTCAAATATTCTTACATTTTCAATTGAAAAAGAGACAAGGAATTAGCCTCATTAATTAATCAAGTCAAAATGTTAGAGAAATGCATTAAAAAAGGTTACATTGTTAATTCTGATACGAAATGAAAATTGCAGCCGAGGCATTTGGGTTGCCATATCTTCCTCCCTACCTATCAATTACCAATGGTCAATATCCCCGGCATGGAGTAAATTTTGCTGTTTCCGGAGCCACCGCACTTGACCCAGAATTTTTCAATTCACAAAGAATTGGGCAACTCCTATGGACAAATGACTCTTTGAGCGTTCAGCTTGGTTGGTTTAAGAAGCTCAAGTCCTCCGTTTGTACAAGCAAACAAGGTGGCAAATATATGATCTAAAACCTACGTAATTGTCACTAATGATCTTTCTTTCTTTCTTTCTTTTTTCTCGTTAATCTTATCAAGTAACATCTTTATAAATACTGCAACAGATTGCGATAACTACTTCAAGAAATCGCTCTTCCTCATGGGAGAAATTGGTGGAAATGATTATAACTACGCTTTCTTTGCCCGGGGAAGCATTAAACAACTTCGAGCTGCCGTTCCTGTTGTTGTTGAAGCAATTACTCGAACCACCAGCGTAAGTTCATTCATAAATGAGTTTTACATGAATTTCATTTGTGGGTCAGACTCAATTGTCAGTCAGAATCAATTGTCAGGATGTAAAATAACCTATTAACATCGCAATCTTCGTCGATGGGTTGCACAACAGGCATTGATAGAGGAAGGGGCGGTGGCACTGGTGGTGCCGGGGAATTTACCGATTGGGTGCTCAGCAGTTTATCTAACCTTGTTTCCAAGCCCTCGCAAAGCCGACTATGACAAGAGAAATGGGTGTTTGAAGGCATTCAATGCTTTCGCTAAGTTTCATAATAATCAACTAAAACGTTCCTTGGAGACGCTGAGACAAAAGTACCCGCAGGCAAAGATAATTTATGCAGATTATTACGGTGCTGCAATGCAATTCTTTCATGCACCACGGCATTACGGTGACTTCTACATCCTTTTTGTGCCATTCTCTCTTTGATCTACTGTATATTTTAAGAGCAAGCTAATCTATTATATATTACTCTTATTTTTTTTCTCAAAAAATTATCTTCAGTTTTTTAGTAAAATAAGTTTTTTTTTTTTTTTTAATTTAGAAATACATAGATATATCTATGAACCTCATGATAGTATTAAATACTTTCTACGAATAATATTGTTGACTCCAACATTAACTACGTACAATAGATCCACTGCATGCATCCTATGTCGATCTATTATCTATATTCCTCCAAATTATAATTAAAAAGAAATTAAATAAGAAAATTGTAAAAAAATCTTGATCTATTATTCTCTTAAAAAAAAATTTATCCACAAAAAAATTTAATAAAAATAAACTCACAAACTTAGAGCACTCTCGTTAGATTATAAATGGGGGGGTCAACGTAGTCCCATGCTCTTCATTATTTACTAGTCTAGCTAATTACGTACGTACAAGAATTGTTAATATATAATGTACGTATCATGGTGCAGGTTTTTTCAATGGAACTTTAAATGCATGCTGCGGAGGGGGTGGACCATACAATTTTAATAACTCGGCAAGGTGTGGCCATACTGGATCCAAAGCCTGTGCAGATCCATCTACTCATGTAAACTGGGATGGAATTCACTTAACCGAGGCTGCTTACAACCATATATCCAAGGCTTTGATCACTGGCCCTTTTTCTTCGCCTCCCCTCACCTCCTAGTGATCTCCTCTACTCTTAGACATGAAGACTGAACAATTGATGTTTTTACAACTTCAAGGTGAAACTAATCGATCGAGTGGCTTATGTATTTTCAGAAGCTGAATGCATTAATTCTAGTACGTATGGCTATAATCGATCCGAGCCGAGCCGAGCCAAGCCAAGCATAGCCGATCTTTGACTTGTCGAGCTCAGCTCGATTCAAAATACTCGAACTCGAGTTTAAGATTTTTTTATTCTTTGTTCGAGCTCAACTTGATAAGCTAAACTTTCAACTCGAACTCTAGTTCAACTCATCCTACAAACAAGTTTGAGTCGAGCCAAATTTGAGCTCAAGCTTGAATTGTTTTTTTATTATTCTTTGAATAAGATTTAATAATTAATAAATTAAATAAATAAAAAGAAATAAAAAATCTAATATTGAATTTATATAACTAATAAGTAGAGTCTCTATTAAATTATAAAATTTTAAAAAATGTATAAATAATTAATATTTAACTAGTTGATATTTATCCAAAATAACAATATATTATATGCCTACATATATTATTAATACATACACTTAATATGATAGTATATATCAATTTTATATATGGTTCCCACATACTAGTATATGAAATTATTAAATTTTACAAATAATTATTATACAAATTATAAAATATACCTATGAAGTATATTCACTATATAAATATAAGTAATTAGATTATTTATTATATATTTAATTATAAAAGTGATATACTTATATTATTAGCTTTTAAATATATATATATATATGTATATGTATATATACATAGGTGTATTTATATATTTTATTAATATATGAATTAATTTTAATTGAGTCGAGCTAACGAGTCGACTCGATTATAAACGAGTGAGCATTGTTTCAAATTTCGTACCGTACCGGCCAGTATATGCTGTACCAGCCACTAGTCCGGTATAGAAATTTCATCTGTTTCGTACAGGTTCAAATACCGGCCGGTATTTTAGTCTTCACTTTTTTTTTCATTTCTTCAAACTACAAGCTCATTTTTTAACCCTCAATTCATACTAGACTATTTATAATTTATATATATATGTATTTATTTATAATTTTATATAGACTAATATTTTGGAATATAATTAACAGATATATTTATATATATAATTTATTCATATATCGACTATTCCGAAACTGTACCAGTATCGAAATATTTCATTCCAGTGATTTGACCGGTATGTCATCAAGTACGGTATTCAAAATATTGCGAATAAGCCTAAACAAATATTAATAGAGTCGAATTAAATATCGTCGAGTATGTGTCATTTACAAATCAAATATATATCTACTTTCACGAATGATATTTCACGAGTCGAATTCAATTAAAATTTAATTGAACGAGTGCGAGTCAACTATTAAACAAAGAAAAATTTTAAACATAAGTCCTTACACCACACATTACTTATTTTTTTAATTTTTTTATTTTATCAAATATTTGTTATATAAATAATAAATAGAAAAATTAAAATATTTTAAAAAGAAAAAATCTAAAAAAAAATTTAAAAAAAATTTAAAAAAATAAAAAATATATGATGTATGGTATAGAGACTTATGAGTAGCAATACTCCTGAACAAACCATTTCCTTTACAACTCTTTCGGTACATACTTTTGGCTGTGTCTACCCCTATATTTGCAGTGGATCGATTTGACAGTCACCTCTGTCGAAATTAATTGCATGGTCGGACATTAATGCAACTGGTCCCACCATGCAATATTTAGCATGCGACCTTTTTTTCTTTTTTTTCTTTTTTTTCTCTCTCTCTCGAATAAGCATGTGACCCTTGTTGTTGTGCATTAATACTCAACTTGAAAATTGGTATGCGAGACAGACAGAGTGAGTCTATTGTTAAATAATTTTATTCATGCAGTCTTTATTTTTTTTCTTTATATTTTTTACCAATTTAGTTTTGAGAAAACAATTTTAAACTATTAAATTTTTTAGTAGTAAATTATCATTTATATATATATATATATATGAAGTGACTGGCCATGCGGTAGTCCCACGTACGTATTTTTTTTCTCTGATCACGAGGAAACAAAATACAAGAGAATGCTTCCGGTTGTAATATTAGGAAATAAAGGTAAACAATTAAAATTTAAAAAGATGAAAAATTCTACCAACAGTCCTACGTGACAACACAAGAGAAAAATAAAATAATTTTTTTCTTTACTGAATAGAATAATTATATAAAAATAAAATAAAAGTTACTGAGTTGAATAACTCTAAAAAGAGTAAAAAATAAATCAGCTTAATTTAGATCCTTGTGGCAGGTGAATTAATTAGAAGGATGTTATTCGCCAGAAACTTGGGCCTATTAAATTCGTTTTTTTATTTTATTTATCGGTCTGTCCCAATGTCTTGGGTCGCTGGGATGAGGTTTGAAACGCATGAATTAATGGCCTTGGTGCTATATAAAGAAGTAGTACTGGGGGTACTGTTGGATTGAAACTTAAAATTTTTGGAACCAAGAGCCTTATCCATATGTAGGTTCCCTGTTAGTTTGTCATCGACATGCACGTTGCGTCAACCTTTACGATGGATATCCACAATATTCACCAAATTTAGAAGGCGTTTTTCATTTTATGGAGAATTAATTATTTCTTGCAATTTGCTCACTGAATCGCAGGCAATTCGGAAAACTCCCATATATGGAGGGAGTAGTGTGCCCGCTGGGTAGGCGGGCTCTACACCCTAGGTTGCTCTCGCGTGATGCATATTTGATTAACATGAAGTATTAAATATTTTAACATGAATATTAATAAATAGATTTTTGATTTTATATGATCTATAATAATAAATAGTGACGAATAAATACGTTCATTTTTCTATCAGTTCGATATAGAAATAGATCTGACTATGAGGAAAGAATCACCCTAATAACTTTGCCTCAAAAGTGTCTCACGATGGCAAAAGACACTCTAATATTGTAGGTAAGAACTCTTTAACCACTCAGTGCTATTTATAGATTTCTAACTATCAAGAAATCTCAGAATTTGTATCTGACTATAATTAGAGATATAGAATTTTAATCTTATCTTTTAAAAGTTTTCTTATTCCGTTATCACTCATCTTTTATCTGATAAGTTTGAGCTATTTCAAATTCTATTAAGATGGGTGTGTGGGACATTGAGTTTAAATAAAAACTCTTACATTCTCCCACTTAGCCCATAGGCTCATAAAATAATATTTTCCGTTCATGGGTTTATAACAGGAAATTAACCATACTGCGCAAATTCATTTCCTGAAACTTTCATAGCTCAAAGTACATTACATGAGTTCTATAATATCAATGTCAAACCAACTACTGATGCGAGTCATGGCGGTCCTCTGTTATATAATTAATAAACTCCCTTCCATGTACCACAACACCAGCAATTAATTTTACATGATCTTTAATTGAGATAATTAAAGCTAATACCGTGATGCCTTGGGTTCCAATTCATGTCTATTGCAGAAATTATCTTTTCATCATTCTTCCAAACCATTCAATGTACAAATAAGTGGAAAGACAATAAAACAGAAACAAAACAACCATAATAGATATCATTGAGTGTCCAAAATAAAATAAAACATCTGCGAGCTCAATAACATGTTTACATCATAACACCCATTTTGTCAACATGCTCTTTAAACTGCTCCACTACTAGACCCTTCATTAATGGGTCTGCTATCATAAGCGTAGTACAAATATGTTCTATGGACACTGTTTGTTTCTGTACTTTCTTCTTGACACTTAGGTATTTGAGCTCCATGTGTTTGGCATCTTTAGAATACCTATCATTTTTGGAGAGAAATACTGCAGATGAATTATCACAATAAATTCTCAGCGGTCTATCTATAGAGTCGACAACTTCAAACCCTGAGATAAAGTTCCTCAGCCATAAACCATGCACTGTGGCCTCAAAGCATGCCACAAACTCAGCCTCCATTGTTGATGAATCAGTGATAGTTTGTTTCATACTTTTCCATGAGATCGCTCTACAGGCTAGTAGGAAAACATATCTAGAAGTAGATTTTCTACTATCAGAACAACCGGCAAAATCAGAGTCTTGAGTATCTAGTTACCTCTAAATTGTCAATTCTCCTAAAGGTAAGCTGGTAATCCTTAGTTCCTTACAGATATCGCAATACCCTCTTTGCTGCTTTCTAATGAGACATCCCTGGGTTACTCTGGTAATGCCCAAGCATGCCAACTGCAAAACTAATGTCTGGTCTAGTGCAAATCTGTGCATATATCAAGCTCCCCACAACCGAAGTATAGGGGAATTTTTCCATCTCTTTATACTTCCACTCAGTTTTAGGATATTGTGATAGGCTAAACTTATCACCTTTTCATATCGGAGTATCAAGTTATGAGCAACTTTTCATGCCAAATCTCTCAAAAACTCTTTTTATGTAACTTTTCTGAGACAATCCCAACAGTCATTGTTTTCGATCTCAAAGGATTTTGTTAAACCTAAGGTTTCAAGTTTTGTGTAATTATATATTTACACATGGATTTTGATGATAACAAATGAATTCAAAGAATGAAGGAGTCTCAAGCTCACATTAAAGTCATAGAGTAATGTTGTAAATCTCTTAAAATTCGAAATTAGGATTAAGGCTCAAAAATTAATATTTTATCATAAAGCATTAAAATATTTTTTCCACATGTGCATGAATATTTTGAAAATTTTGAAAGATAATTGATTGTCATCTTTCACATGTGCATGCCATGATTAAAGGTTTGAACTTTGAAAATATTAAAGATGATTGATTGTCATCTTTCACATGTGCATGTTTTATTTGAATATTTTCAAAAGTGATTGGTGTTTTTCTTGACTTATACAAAAGGAAGATGCCTTTGTTTGAAATATTTGAAAAGTAAAGTGTGCTCCTTTTGTCATATGCAAAAAGTAAAAAGATTATATTTGAAATTTTTGAAAAGCAAAGTGTGCTCCTTTTGTCATATGCAAAAAGTAAAAAATTAGGTTTGAAATTTTTGAAAAGCAAAATGTGCTCCTTTTGTCATATACAAAAAGTAAAAAGATTAGGTTTGAAATTTTTGAAAAATGAATGATGATGTTTTTGACATGTGAAATCTTTTTAAATTTGAATATGAAGTCTCATATGCCTATAAATAGATCATTTGAGAGCTTCACATTTACAACACCAAGAGCATACAACTCTCATTCAAAGCTTTCATTCTCTCTTCTCTAAACATTGAGCCTTAACTCTTATTCATTTTGAGAGATATAGTTTGTGCTTGTATTGTTCTTATTTCACTCATTGAGGAGTGTTTTCTGATATCCTACCCACTATCAATTCTTGTATCAGTAAAAGGGTGTGTACAACCCTTGTGCGTGTAGAAAGTGTTCTACACAGGGAATCGTTGAATCACCACGTGTAAGGTGATTGCAAGTGTAGAGGGTGTTCTACACGGATCCTTTGTAGCGGTGTTGTTCAAAGGTGTAATAGGTTTCTATCTCCACCTGAAGGAGATTGAATAGTGAATTCGGGGATCCTCAAGGGGTAGCTTGAGGCGAGGACGTAGGCAGTGGGGCCGAACCTCGTTAACATACTGAGTTTGCTTCTCTCTTACCCTTACTCTTTATATTTATTGTTGTTTCATATTTTGTTTATATTTTATATTGTATATTTGATTTATAATTGTTATTTTTTTTAAAAACAACTCAATTCACCCCCCCTCTTGTGTTAGTCATCTGGGCAACAATTGGTATCAGAGCTAAAGCTCTATTATAAGATTAACTATCTTTTGAGTTAAGATCTTATGGCTAACATTGCAGCTTCATTTGGTGAAGGTCAATCTAGCAGTCGGCCTCCACTCTTTTGTGGAGACAATTACTCATTCTGGAAAGTTAGAATGAGAATATTCCTTCAGGCTCAAGGTCGAGAAATCTGGAAATGCATTGTAAATGGACCTTATATTCCAACAAAAGTGGTTGATGGAGTAAAGGTCAAAAAGGAAGAAGAAGAGTTTAATCGTGAAGACGATAGACTTTATACTTTGAATTTAACTGCTATGAATTTATTATATAATGCTCTCAATGGTAATGAGTTTAATAGAGTAATGACTTGTGCTACGGCAAAAGAAATTTGGGATAACTTGGAAGTTACTTATGAAGGAACTTCTCAAGTTAAGGAATCAAAAATTTATATTCTTACTCATGAATATGAAATGTTTAAGATGAATGATGATGAATCTATTTCTAGTATGCACACTCGTTTTACTAACATCATAAACAGCTTGACAGCTCTTGGCAAAGTTTATTCCAAAGTGGAAATGGTAAGAAAAATTCTCAACTCTCTACCAAAACGTTGGGAATCAAAAGTGACAGCGATTCTTGAAGCTAGAGACCTCAAGAAGCTCGAAGTGAATGAACTCATCGGGTCACTTATCACCCATGAGTACACATTGAAAAGAGGAGAAGAAGAAGGAAAGCCAAAGAAGAGCTTGGCACTTAAAGCTGTTCCTCATGAAAGTGAAAGTGATGAAGATGAGGAAAATGACGATAAAGATGAAGAAGTTGCGATGATAACAAGAAGAATTCAGAGATTCTTAAAGAAAAATAAAACTCCTCCGAGGAAATCATTCAAAAAGTTTTCCAAGAAAGATTCAGGTAAAAATGATACTTTAATTTGTTATAAATGCAATAAGCCTGGTCATATCAAGCCAGATTGTCCCCTGCTAAAGAAAGATCGAAACAAAGGCAAGAAAGCAATGAAAGCTAC
This sequence comes from Carya cathayensis, assembly GCA_011037825.1. Classification (NCBI taxonomy): domain Eukaryota; kingdom Viridiplantae; phylum Streptophyta; class Magnoliopsida; order Fagales; family Juglandaceae; genus Carya; species Carya cathayensis. The sequence goes on along the minus strand of QGSO01000140.1, from coordinate 1,330,298 downwards.
ATGGGATGATGATTCAAGTAGCTCAGATAGTGAAGCAAGCAATGAAGAATCAGCAAATCTCTGTCTTATGGCTAAAGATGATATTGAGGTAACAAATTTTGATAATATTGAAAATCCTTCATATGAAGAATTGCAAAATGTTTTAGAAGAGGTATATGAAGAATTTGAAAAATTGGGTATCAAATATACTGCTTTGAAAAAGAAAAATTCTTCTTTAACAAACGAAATTGATATTTTAAGAAAAGAAAATATTGTTTTGAAAGACGAAAATCTTGAGTTGAAGAAAAAGAAAACTGATTTAGAAAATATTGTTGAAAACTTTACGAATGGAAAAAGAAATTTTGAAAAACTTCTTGGTAGTCAAAGATGTGTTTTTGACAAGGCAGGCTTGGGATATATGCCAAAACAAAAGTTCAAACCTTATAAAAACTTCTTTGATAATCCTTCTACATCAAAGTCTAATATTCAAAATTCTTTTCATAATAAGTTTGTCAAAAAAGGATACTATTATAATCATTCAAGATTTTCATATATGTCACATGCTATTTGTAATTTTTGTAATAGAAATGGTCATAATTATCATACTTGTCCTATTAGAAGAAAACATACAATGACTATTAGGGCCATATGGGTACCTAAAAATCTTGTTTCTTCTAATACTAATAAATAAAGGACCCAAAGAACTTGGGTACCAAGAAAAATCATTTTAATTGTTTTTATAGGTATGCATGAAGTCCTCTACAAGCAAAAACAAATGGTTTTTAGATAGTGGATGTTCAAGACACATGACGGGAGACAAGACTAAGTTCTTTGATCTTAGATCTAAAGAAGAAGGACACGTGACATTTGGAGACAACTCGAAAGGGAAGATCGTGGGAATAGGTAAAATTGGTAATAAATCTTCTCTCATAATTGAAGATGTTCTACTTGTTGAAGGTCTAAAACATAATCTTTTGAGTATAAGTCAATTATGTGATAAAGGATTTACAGTTACTTTCAAAATGGATAAGTGCATTATTTTGAATGATCATGATTATAACATTTGTTTTACTGCCTTTAGAAGTAATAATGTTTATACAATCGATTTTGAAGAAATTACCTCACAAGATGCTATTTGTTTTTCAGTACAAAATGAAACTAATTGGTTATGGCATAGAAGACTAGGTCATGCCAACATGGAACTTATTTCCAAACTTTCAAAAAATGATCTTGTGAGAGGTTTACCAAAGGCAAATTTTCTTAAAGACAAAATTTGTGATGCATGCCAATTTGGTAAACAAACAAAAACTTCTTTTAAAACCAAGAAATATATTTCCACTACTAGACCACTGCAACTGATACACATGGATCTTTTTGGACCAAATAGAGTTGCAAGTCTAGGAGGAAAATATTATGCTTTTGTTATTGTTGATGATTTCTCTAGATATACTTGGGTCATCTTTCTTGCTCATAAAGATGAGGCACATAATGCTTTTACCAAGTTATGCAAGAGAATTCAAAATGAAAAGGGCTATACTATTTCAAGTATCCGAAGTGATAGGGGAAAAGAGTTTGTTAATAAAAATATTGAAACATTTTGTGATGAAAATGGTTTTGTGCATAATTTTTCTGCTCCTCGAACTCCTCAACAAAATGGGGTAGTAGAGAGGAAAAATAGATCTCTTCAAGAGATGGCAAGAACAATGCTTAATGAGAACAACTTGCCTAGTTATTTTTGGGCCGAAGCGGTAAGTACTGCATGTTATGTTATAAATAGAGTTATGTTAAGGTCTAAATTAGATAAAACCCCCTATGAGCTTTGGAATGAGAAAAAGCCCAACATTGGTTACTTTCATGTATTTGGATGCAAATGTTTTATTTTGAATGACAGGGATAATTTAGGCAAATTTGATGCAAAATCGGATGAAGGTATTTTTCTCGGGTATTCTACAAATAGTAAAGCTTATAGAGTATTCAATAAAAAGACTTTAACTGTACAAGAATCTATGCATGTAGTATTTGATGAATCTAATTCTCTACTCTCCAAGAAATCCATTGATGAAGAAACAGGAGGTATAAATAATACAGAAAGTCTCAATCTCAACAAAGAGAACACAATAGAGGAAGTCCAACATGGAGACATCAGGAAAGATCATCAAAATTTAATACGAGATGCAACCAAACAGTGGAAATTTGTGAAAGATCATCCAGTGGAACAAATTCTGGGAGAACCTTCACAAGGTGTAAGCACTCGATCATCTCTTAGAAATATTTGCAATCATACTGCTTTTTTATCTCAGATTGAACCTAAAAATATTGATGAAGCACTTCTTGATGAATCTTGGATTCTAGCTATGCAAGAAGAGCTTAATCAATTTGAAAGAAATGATGTTTGGACACTTGTTCCTAAACCCAAAAATCATACTATTATTGGAACAAAATGGGTTTTTAGAAACAAGAAAGATGAGTCCGGAGTCATTACTAGAAATAAGGCTCGACTTGTAGCCCAAGGTTACAATCAAGAAGAAGGAATTGATTATGATGAGACATATGCACCAGTCGCAAGATTAGAAGCTATTCGAATGCTACTTGCATATGCTTGTTATAAAGATTTCAAACTTTTTCAAATGGATGTTAAAAGTGCTTTCTTAAATGGTTTTATAAATGAAGAGGTATATGTTGAGCAACCTCCAGGTTTTGAAAATCATATTTCTCCAAATCATGTTTTCAAACTCACAAAAGCACTATATGGACTCAAACAAGCTCCTAGAGCGTGGTACGAGAGACTCAGTGGTTTCTTGATTAAAAAAGGTTTTTCAAGAGGAAAAATCGACACAACTCTTTTCATTAAATACGAAAATGATGATATTCTTTTGGTTCAGATTTATGTTGATGATATAATATTCGGTGCTACTAATGAAAATATGTGTCAAGTTTTTGCTAAGACTATGCAGGATGAATTTGAAATGAGCATGATGGGAGAACTTACATTCTTTCTCGGATTGCAAATTAAGCAAGTAAAAAGTGGGACATTCATCAATCAATCAAAATATATTAAGGAATTGCTGAAGAAGTTTGGGATGGAAGGTGCTAAGGAAACTGGAACACCAATGAGCCCATCTACTAAACTTGATAAAGATGAATCCGGTAAGACAGTTGACTCGAAAGTATATCGAGGTATGATTGGTAGCTTATTATATTTGACAGCCAGTAGACCAGATATTATGTTCAGTGTGTGTTTATGTGCACGTTTTCAATCATCTCCAAAAGAATCTCATTTAATTGCAGTTAAGCGCATTCTTAGATATCTTAGTGGTACAATTAACCTAGGGTTATGGTACCCTAAACACACATCTTTCGATCTAATCAGCTACACAGATGCAGATTATGCTGGTTGTAAAATAGATCGAAAAAGCACTAGTGGAGCATGTCACTTCTTAGGTCATGCATTAGTTTCCTGGTTTAGTAAAAAACAAAATTCTGTTGCACTATCTACTGCTGAGGCAGAATATGTTGCTGCGGGTAGTTGTTGTGCTCAAGTTCTTTACATGAAGCAACAACTTGAAGATTTTAAACTCATGTATAATCACATTCCAATCAAATGTGATAATACAAGTGCTATAAATCTTTCAAAAAACCCAATACAACATTCTAGAACTAAGCATATTGAAATAAGATATCATTTTCTTCGAGATCATGTGCAGAAAGGCGATATAGTACTAGAGTTCACAAACACACACGATCAGTTAGCAGATATATTCACAAAACCTTTACCAGAAGATAGATTATCTATGATTAGAAGAGAAATAGGTATGATGCATATTATGAATATCTCTTAAAAGACAGATCAAAGTTCATAAAAATAGATAGATTTTTCTTAAATACTTTTACATAAACTTGAGGTTCTTAGCCTCATGTTTGAGACGCTCATTCTCTTCATACAATATCATGTCATCCCTATTCATGGGAACTGGCAAGCGGAATGAAGAATCCAATAGAGATTTCAACTTTTTATTCTTCTGCCGAAGGATTCCTTCCCTTGTGTGAGACTCTTGAACAATTCGTTGAAGTACAACAATTTGTTCCTTAAGCTTTTCAACCTCATGGTTTTTTGCTTGAACCCGCTGGGAAAAAGCAACAATAGAGGATGAGTAGCGAGTCCCGAGACTCACCAAGTCGTAGATAGCATCGGAGTCTGACTTATTTGCCATACTATTATTTTCTTGCTGCAACATAGCACCAATGGCAGCTGCAGAAAGGACAGGAGGTTGAGATGTAGAAGAATGAGCCATTGAGAAAGGAATTGAAAACTTAAAGCGAGAATGTTGAAGGAATGCAGATGAGTTATAGAGATAAGAAGAAAACTTGATGCGGATTGGATGAACTTTAAGACTGTTTTTATAGAGATAGTATAAAGAACAAGACGAGCTATCATCCAAGTCAAAGAGCAATGTGTTTTTTCCCGATCAGTGAAAAAGACATTTTTTTTAGAAACTCGGAGCCTTCAATCTCGTTTGTCAACAACATCAGGCGATTTGTTTCTATCTTCAACCGCACTAAATTCATAGAGTTAGGCCTCGAGGCTTTGCAGGACTTGTCGGGTCACGGACGGCTCTCTTTTTCAACTATCTACAGTGTTTTTTAACGCACCGTTTTCTTCAGTCTATTTACTTGCTGTCGATCCTTTTTAATGATGCCAAAAGGGGGAGAAGTTTTAGACTAGAACATTAATATTGTTTAAATTGTTAAACTTGTTATATATGCTTGGAATTATATTTATTTTTTTTTTTTTTTTGAAAAACTAACGCACATTCTCAGGGGGAGCTTAAGTATTAATACAGGCTTCAGGTTCTATCAAGTATTTGTCATCATCAAAAAGGGGGAGATTGTTAAACCTAAGGTTTCAAGTTTTGTGTAATTATATATTTACACATGGATTTTGATGATAACAAATGAATTCAAAGAATAAAGGAGTCTCAAGCTCAAGTTATCTACACAATGGAGTCAAGCACATCAAGAAACCAAGCATGAGCAAGAAGGGAACAAGCTCACATTAAAGTCATAGAGTAATGTTGTAAATCTCTTAAAATTCGAAATTAGGATTAAGGCTCAAAAATTAATATTTTATCATAAAGCATTAAAATACTTTTTCCACATGTGCATGAAAAATTTGAAAATTTTGAAAGATAATTGATTGTCATCTTTCACATGTGCATGCCATGATTAAAGGTTTGAACTTTGAAAATATTAAAGATGATTGATTGTCATCTTTCACATGTGCATGTTTTATTTGAATATTTTCAAAAGTGATTGATGTTTTTCTTGACTTATGCAAAAGGAAGATACCTTTGATTGAAATATTTGAAAAGTAAAGTGTATTCCTTTTGTCATATGCAAAAAGTAAAAAGATTAGATTTGAAATTTTTGAAAAGCAAAGTGTGCTTCTTTTGTCATATGTAAAAAGTAAAAAATTAGGTTTGAAATTTTTGAAAAGCAAAGTGTGCTCCTTTTGTCATATACAAAAATTAAAAAGATTAGGTTTGAAATTTTTGAAAAATGAATGATGATGTTTTTGACATGTGAATCTTTTTAAATTTGAATATGAAGTCTCATATGCCTATAAATAGATCATTTGAGAGTTTCACATTTACAACACTAAGAGCATACAACTCTCATTCAAAGCTTTCATTCTCTCTTCTCTAAACATTGAGTCTTAAATCTTATTCATTTTGAGAGATATAGTTTGTGCTTGTATTGTTCTTATTTCACTCATTGAGAGTGTTTTCTGATATTCTACCCACTATCAATTCTTGTATCAGTAAAAGGGTGTGTACAACCCTTGTGCGTGTAGAAAGTGTTCTACACAGGGAATCGTTGAATCACCACGTGTAAGGTGATTGCAAGTGTAGAGGGTGTTCTACACAGATCTTTTGTAACGATGTTGTTCAAAGGTGTAATAGGTTTCTATTTCCACCTGAAGGAGGTTGAATAGTGAATTCGGGGATCCTCAAGGGGTAGCTTGAGGCGAGGACGTAGGCAGTGGGGCCGAACCTCGTTAACATACTGAGTTTGCTTCTCTCTTACCCTTATTCTCTATATTTATTGCTGTTTCTTATTTTGTTTATATTTTATATTGTATATTTGATTTATAATTGTTATTTTTTTTAAATACAACTCAATTCACCCCCCTCTTGTGTTAGTCATCTGGGCAACAGATTTCAATTCCGATCACAAAAGACGCCTCACCCATATATTTCATTTCAAAGTTCTTAGACAAAAAACCATTGGTTTCATAAAGTAAGCCAATATCACTGCTAGCCAACAAGATATTATCAACATACAAGATCAAAAATATAAACTTACTCCCACTGACCTTTAGGTATATACATCCGATGTTCTCTTTAAATCCAAAGGCAGTAATGATATCATTGAACTTTAAGTACCATTGTCGGGAAACTTACTTAAACCCGTATATTGATTTCCTAAGTCTACATACTAGGTGATCTTTGCCCTTTTCTGAGTAGCCCTCTGGCTGTTCGATGTAGATCACTTCATCCAAATTTTTATTTAGAAAAGTTGTTTTCACATCCATCTGGTGTAACTCTAAATCAAAATGAGCCACCAATACCATAATGATTCTAAAAGAGTCATTTTTAGATACTGGAGAAAATGTCTCTTTGTAATCAATGCCTTCTTTCTGGGTGAAACCACTAGCAACAAGTCTGGCCTTATGTCGTTCAATGTTGCCTTTAGAGTCGCGTTTGGTTTTAAAGACCCATTTACACCCTTCAGGCAACTCAATGAGATCCCAAACTTGATTTTGATCCATGGATTTCAACTCTTCTTTCATGGCATTAATCCATTTACTAGAATCACATCTCTCTATAGCTTGTGAAAATGTTAGTGGATCTTCACTTGTCCCAATGTCAAATTCAGATTCTTTGAGATATACCACATAGTCTGCTAAAATAGCAGGTCTCCAATTTCTATGAGATCTGCGTAATACTATCTGTTCTGGTAACTCCGAACTTGGTTCATCAGTGGTATTATCATTCTGAGATGGGTGATCATTTTCTTGTTCCAATATATCATTATGATGATCAATTAGAGGAACCATTATCTTTTCTGAGGATATAGGTATAGGGACATCTACTCATACTTCCTCAATGATCACATCTCTAGGTTTCATTTTCCCACTGATTTCGCCAAGTTCAATGAATTTGGCATTTCTTGTTTCCACTATTCTCGAACTGTGATTAGGACAGTAAAACCTATACCCTTTGGATATCTTGGGGTAGCCAATAAAGTACCCACTTACTGTTCTGGGATCCAATTTCTTTTCATATAGGTTGTAAAGTCTTGCTTCTGCTAGGCAACCCCAAACATGCATGTGTCTTAAACGTGGCGTCCTACTAGTCCATAGCTCGAAAGGAGTTTTTGGGACTGACTTATTAGGAACCCGGTTTAAGATATAAGTTGACGTCTTAATGGCCTCACCCCACAATGACTTGGGTAAGGTAGAATTGCTTACCATACTTTTGACCATATCCAATAAGGTCCAATTGCGCCTTTCAGCAACACCGTTCTGCTATGCCGTCCCTGGCATCATGTTCTATGCAACAATGCCACGTTGTTCAAGAAGTTTGGCGAATGGGCCAGGGTTACGACCTGATTCGTCATACTTTTCATAATATTCTCCACCTCGATCCGACCAGATGATTTTCACCTTTCTATCTAACTGCCTTTCCACCTCCATGAGAAATATCTCAAGTACTGAAATAGCTTGAGATTTCTCATGTAATAGATAGATATATCCAAACCGTGAAAAATCATATATAAAGGTGATAAAATACTTTTCTCCACCAAAACATTCAGTGGAGAATGGTCCACATATCTCTGTGTGAATTATTTCAATAAGCTCTTTACTTCTTGTAGCACCTTTCTTAATCTGTTTGGTTTGCTTTCCTTTAATGCAATCCTCACATACATCAATATTAGTAAAATCTAAATGCGGAAGTATCCCTTCTTTTACTAATCTCTTTAACCTTTATTTGGAGATGTGCTCCAATCTCTTATGCCACAAGTCATAAGAATGTTCATTCATCATGTTTCTTTTAATTCCAATACACATTTCATGGTTATGAGTATAGGTATTATAAACAAATGTATTATTGAGACAAAGTCGATAAAGACCATCGGAAAGAAACCCATAACCAATAGATAAAGAGCCTCTGAACAAATTGAAACTACCATTATGAAATGAAAATGAATAACCATCAGTGTCCAGTCTAGAAAGGGAAATTAAATTATGCCTCACAGAAGGCACAAAAACTGTGTTATGAAGGTCTAAACAATGACCAGTATTAAAAAATAAACGAAAAGTCCATATGGCCAAAACTTCAGCCTTATTCTCATTTTCCATAAAAATGAATAGCTTACTGGGGCTTGGTGTTTGGCTTGTAAGGTATCCCTGCATGGTTATTGAAACATGAACATTAGCACCTGAATCTAGCCACCAAGAATTAATAGGAACATTTACAAGGTTTGATTCAAAACATACAAGGGCAAGAGGCTTAATCTTCTTTTCAAACCAAGCCTTATGTTTCTGACACTCAAATTTCATGTGTCCATTTTTCCCACACCAGTAGCATTTGGTACTACTACTTTGAACCTGATTAACTTTTCCAGGCTCCTTTCATCTTAGTGGTCCAATTCGTTTCTTTTTACCATAATGGTGCTTTTTCTTTCCGGCTTCTTTGATCACAAAATTAGTAGAGTAATACCCTTGTTGTTTCAGTCTTACTTCCTCCTGAATTACCATACTTGCCAGCTCATTCACATTTCATTTATCCTTAATAGAATTATAATGCATCTGGAATGGACCATACTGAGGTGGCAATGAGTTCAGGATAAACTGAACAACAAAGGACTCCTCTACTTTTATTCCCAGGGTTTGTAATCTGGCGACAATATTTGTCATTTCAAGGATATGCTCATGCATTCCTTTGACTCCATCATATTTCATAGTGGTAAGTCTAGCCATCAGTGTTCTTGCTAAAGATTTATCTACAGACTTAAATCTCTCCTCATCATTTTTCAAAAAATTTTGGGCATCCTCAATACTAGGGAGTGAATTTTTAATATTTTCAAATATGGTCATTTTCATGAACATTAGGCTCAGCCAGTTTGATCTCTCCCACTGTTTAAATGACTTTTTCTCATCCTTGTTACTCTTTTCAATAAGGGGTGGTAGTTTTGGATTTGTAAGGGATGAGTCCTGGTTTAGGACCCCTAAGGTAAATCTGACTCACTCAACCCACTCAGAAAATTAGAGCCATTCAAAACAGGAATTGATGAAGTTTGTCAATGTAATGATGTCGGTACATTTATTGCAATAAAATATTTGTCATATAATACTTTGAGTTAGACACTTATAAACAATAATCAGAATTTAAATAATTATGGATGAACTAATAGTATCATCAATTCCCTCCTTTGGGAGTATATCTTAATACATAAAGTGTTCTCACCAATATTAAATTCTGTAGATGAACTAAGTGTATCATCAGAATTCTCCTTTGGGAGTAAACTCTGACATACAAATTGTTCCCTCCAACTTTTCTTTGATGGATAAACTAGTAGTGTCATCAAAACCCTCATTTGGGAGTAGATCTTGATACACAAAGTGTTCACCCCAACCTTAATTTGATAGGTGAACTAGTAGTGTCATCAAGATTCTCCTTTGGGAGTAGATCTTGATACACAAAATTGTCCACTCTATCATATCCACTTTACTATGAAATTTAATGATTTTTTTATCAAAATTTAAGAAAATCTTGTACCTTTAGGCAACCAAGTTTTTCTATAATTTTGATGTAAATCACTTGTCCATATTGGATAATCAATTATATATAGCATGATAATAAGAGCCAATTCATACATGTATATAAGATTTATGTATGTAATAATGACATGCATATAACATTTAATAAAATTTAATACATGTATTTAACAATAATGACATGCATATAATTTTAGCAATAATAAAATTTTCATACATTTAAATAAAATAACATTAATAACATGTATATAAAATAAAATAAAATTCATATTTTTTTTAATAAATAAATAAAACAATCTGACCGGTCCGAGTCTGAATCGGATCGAGACCCAGTTTATGGTCAACTGGATCTGTTGACCTGGGCCAGACCTACTGTACAGGCTTGTCCTTTTTTTTTTTTGGTTCTTTTATTGGGCTAGGCCACATCAGTGGCCCATTAGCCCATTTGCTTTTTTTCCTTCTTGGACTGGGCTAAAGCCCACGGCTCAAGCCCAAAACCCATTACACACTAAATGAAAACCTAAGCAATATAACTGTTTTTCTTCATCAAATTTCTATTTTAGCAATGCCGCACCACTGCAGCAGCAGTTTACAAAAAAAAAAAATTTTGACCACAACGGTGAACGTTGCAAGCGAGGAGAAGACGGCATGGTGTCTAGCCTCCTCCCTCTGCCAAGGTCCACCTCCAATCAACCATTTGCTTTTTTTATTATTATTATTAAACATGGAACCTCCTCAGCAGTGGGCTTTGGAGCCCTCTACCGCCATTACAAAGACATCGGCGAGGAGTTTTTCAGCCTCCTCCCCACACCAACTTCCCTTTTTTTTTTTTTTAAATTTTATAGAGAACTGAATGATGCGGCCACTGGGCTTTGAAGCCCTCTGTGCCGCCGTCACAGTGGCGTCGTGAAGGAGGTTCTCGGCCTCCTTCCGGCGCAAAACACTAATCCTTCCTCCTTTTTTTTTTTATAACGAAAAATCAAATGAAAACTATCGTGCAACATCATTCGGTTTCCATCTCAAATACAGTTTAGAGTTCATAAAATTGAGAGCAATTTCATATGCATAAATATACAGAAATTCATATATGAAATTTCACATATATAAAAATATATATATATATTTCATATACAGATCATGGAATAACAATGGGATAATATTACATATGGAGAATCAAAATTATAATTTTATGCATATGTGTGACGTAGCAGTTGATGCATAATATCGGTACGAAACAGTATGTATTTTTATCTTCCACGACTGAAAAGAAATATCAAATGATATACGGCATGTGCAATATTATATCGAGATCATAAAAAATCTATAACCTAACTTTGATACCACATGTTAAATATTTTAACATGAACATTAATAAATGGATCTTTGATTTTATATGATCTACAATAATAAATAGTGACGAATAAATACATACCTTTCTCCATCAGTTCGATGAAGAAATAAATTTGACTATGAGGGAATGATCACCCTAACAACTTTGCCTCACAAGTGTCTCACGATGGCAAAAGGCACTCTAATATTGTAGGTGAGAACCCTTTAACCCCTCAGTGCTATTTATAGATTTCTAACTATCAAGAAATTTAGAGTTTGTATTTGAGTATAATTAGAGATATAGAATTTTAATTTTATTCTTTAACAATTTTCTTATCCCGTTATCACTCATCTTTTATCTGATAGATTTGAGCTATTTCAAATTCTATTAAGATGGGTGTGGGACGTTGAATTTAAATAAAAACTCTTACATGAACTTGAGGCAGTTGAGCAAAGTGAGAAAGCTAGCTTCTAGATTGACGCGAAACTTGCAAATGTTCGATAAGATCAGAGTCACAGGCAATACAGGTCCATTGCACAGACCGGGGTTCCGTACATGTAAATCTATTGTCCGTTATTGCAGATAAATCTAATATGGGTGGAGGCCAGTACCATATATATGCCTACAATCCTTCCCGAACTTCCCGCAATCTAAATATTCTAGACAGGAGATTGCAGGGATCTCAACTGCATTGTCAACTGGTTTAGTTCTGCCGGCAATCTATGTTCCCTCGCCGTATGAAACTGCTAATGTTTATCGCTGCGTTATGCTGCAAGCCTTCGTATTGCAGACATCATGTGTTTATTTTTCAACTCTGATGGCATTATATATCCAGATGGGACGTGTGGTATAAAAAATCACTTAATTAAGTTTGTTCAAAAGACGGCAATGAAAAAAGTAATTTAGCCATGGACGGTGTTACAGGCCCGTTGGGAACCACCTTTAGGAAATAAAAAAAAAAAAATTTTTGTTGTTTTTTTCAAATCATTTTTTAATATTTTTAAATGTTTTAAAAAAATATAAAAAATTTATAATAATATTAAATAATTTTTTTTAATCATTAAAAAAAAAATTTTTTAAGCAACGGTGGCTCCCAGCGGTGGCCTTGGTATTTTCCTTTAGCCATTATCTAAACTTGCAGTTTGTTGAAATTTGTATCTCCTGTGCAATAATTAATCAAATTTGTGCCTTTTATAGGTATTTGAGTAATATTACTAGTCTTCATCGTCGTGTCATCTTTAAGCACACTTATTAATGTGATATGTTTTAAGAATGAATGACAGTATTTTGCTCCGAAGGGTACTTATAAGGATCAATACTTTTAGCAATGGGTTCCAATAACGTTTTAGGAAGAAACAGGGTACCAGAAAGAAAGAGAGTCCCAAGGACTGAATATTAAGCTTAGAAAAGAAATTGAAGGTTGCAATTAACGTAATATAATTTATCAAATAACTTGTTACTATAAGAAATATGAGCATTAATTTATAACAAGTTATTTACGATAAAAATGACTATTTGCAATAAATATAGACTCATTTTAATAAAAAATAATTGACAACAAATAATAAGTCTTCTTACAGTGTGCTGCAGGCTTGATGTCCATTTAATGATTAAGTTAAGAAGTTGGTGTCTTTTATAAATGAAAGATATATGTAAAAAGTTGGTATCTCACTAAAATAAATTTATAAATTAATTTAACTTGATGTGATATGTTAAATTGTAAATTTATTTTTATTAATATTCACTACAAGAGAAACGGGTATTTGTGGCTAGAATTTAGTGACCAAAAGGATTATTTCCGGCAAAAGTTGTCGGAAATAGTCCTTTTAGTCACTAAATTCTAACCACAAATACCCACTTTTCTTATAGTGATTGAAATAAATCATTGAAATAAATCAAATCTATTATATGAAATTATATTAATTCATGAATTTATTATTTATGGGATCTGTTTGGCATTTAACACTTCTATAAGATAGAGAAACATGTTGCAGCAGAAACTTGAATCGTAGAAAAACATGTATCAGAATTGATAAAGCAAATGCAAAAGGGTTAACGTTGTCAATGCGATTATGGAAAATATGAGGGGATGAAAATGAAATTAATGCACAAACTACTTGAGCCGGGTTTATGAGAAAGGAAAAAGAATATTTTTTAGCAAATAATATTACGTAGGCTAGACAAACAATATATAATTATTCTATAGAATTTATTATTAAAAATTAATTTTTTTTATATAAATTTTATATTTATTTAAATTTTTTTAAAATGATAGCTAGGCGTTTTCGTCACAACTGCAACAATCAAAGAGTACTCGTACTTGTACTTGGATTTACGAGTCCCATATCGGACCAAAGGCAGGAATTCCTACGGTTTTGCATGCATTGACAACGTCCCTACTCCCTTCTGGATTGCTGGTTACGATGACTGCTTCTGCTCTCCAGTTTCTAGCAGCTTCAATACTTAATTGAGACACGTTGGGACGTCCCAGCACGCCGGTATCATGGACAATCACCTTCTCTTTCGGCCATCCACTTACCATCTCTTTGATTTCCTTTCCAAAGTTTTGCTCGATTCCCTTTGCTACCCAGACCAAGCACACATCAGCTGAACTTTTCTGCAACAGGAATGATAGAAAGACGCAAATCCCTGAACCTGTTGCCACCAACACAACCCTCTCATACATGTTAACGAGGTAAGGCAGGCCCGCAAAGTGCACCTGTCGAACCCACAAATGGCTTGGAGGGTTTGAGACCAAGGACTTGGTGAAATCCCCAACAGCACCTGCTAACATCATGTGCTCCTTGTCATCAGAAATGATTCCGAAAGCGTGCCATTCAGATAGAGGGGACGGACTGATCCTCCCCAATATGCCAGCTTTGACTCCGCCCTCAAACTTGATGATTGAGGCGTGGCCTGACGGCGCAGAGACATTAACGGCTACTCGTCTCACGGTTATGTTGAGTAGTGGAGTCTGGTCCACTTCGCTCGAGCGGCAAAAGGTCGCCGCTCGAGCGAAGCCAGGCAGATTCGAACGCTCGAAGGCCACTTGACAGTGAGCTCGAGCGATGTCTCAAGGAAGGGAAGTTCGCTCGAGCGAAGGCATTGGCCGCTCGAGCGAAATCAGGCAGAGTCGAACGCTCGACGTGCGCTCGACAGTTCGCTCGAGCGAATGCGGAAGAGAAGTTCGCTCGACGCGCGCTCGACACGCCGCTCGAGCGAATGTTCTATTTTTCTGCCAGAATTAGGGTTTCCGCCGTGAGAAGTATAAATAGGCCATTTATACTTCATTTGGCAGTGTGTGTGCCTCCAGAATTCGGTGAAGAACAATATTTCTCCTCCTCCATTGTATTGTGATCTCTCAAATATATAAATCCTTTGCAACTCCCGTGGACGTAGGCAATTTGCCGAACCACGTAAATCTTGTGTTGTGTGTGATTGTTTTCTCTCCCATTTCATATATTTTTTTCACTTCATTGTCATCAGTTTTCGTAACAATTGGTATCAGAGCCATGGTTCGGATCTGAAGGAAGATGATGGCTGGAGATGAAGTGAAGGTATCGGGGATCGAGAAGTTCGATGGCAAGGATTTTGGTTACTGGAGGATGCAAATAGAGGACTACCTCTATGGGAAGAAGCTGCATCTTCCATTGTTGGGAAAACAACCGGAGAAGATGGATGAGGATGAATGGAAATTGTTAGATCGACAAGTTTTGGGGGTTATTCGACTAACCCTGTCGAGATCCGTTGCACACAACGTCATCAAGGAGAAGACGACGGCGGATCTCATGGCGGCTTTGTCAGGCATGTATGAAAAGCCGTCAGCGAATAACAAGGTACATTTAATGAAAAAGTTGTTCAACTTAAAGATGGCAGATGGTACGATTGTTGCACAACATCTGAATGATTTTAATACTATCACAAATCAATTGTCGTCTGTTGAAATTGAATTTGATGATGAGATACGTGCACTGATATTATTGGCTTCATTGCCAAATAGTTGGGAAGCCATGAGAATGGCTGTTAGTAATTCTGCTGGTAAAAATAAGTTGAAATATGATGATATTCGCGACTTGATTTTGACTGAGGAGGTGCGTAGGAGAGATTCAGGCGAGACCTCGTGTTCGAGTTCAGCACTGAATGTTGATTCTCGAGGGAGATCACATGATAGGAACTCGAATAGAGGAAGGTCAAAATCAAACCACAGAGGCAAGAGCAAGTTGAGGCCTGGTCAGCAGGTTACTTGCTGGAATTGTGGCAAAGCTGGCCACATAAGGAAGAACTGCAAAAATCCTAGAAAGACCGAGAATGATAGTGCTAATGTTGTAACTGAAGAAGTACATGATGCACTATTGCTTGCAGTTCATAGTCCAGTTGATGATTGGATACTGGACTCAGGGGCTTCCTTCCATACAACTTCCCACCGGGAGCTAATGCGAAATTATGTCGCAGGTGATTTTGGGAAGGTGTATCTGGCTGATGGAGAAGCTTTGAACGTGGTAGGGATGGGAGACATTGACATTGCACTCCCTCACAAGAACAAATGGACCTTGCAAAAGGTCAGACACATTCCTGAGTTGAAGAAGAACCTCATTTCTGTTGGGCAGCTGGATGAGTGTGGGCACTCAGTAGTGTTCTCAGATAGTACCTGGAAGGTCACAAAAGGGGCATTGGTACTGGCTCGGGGTAGGAAAACTGGTACACTATACATGACTACCGGTTTGGTTAACACTATTGCTACTACCGTTGCAGAGAACACAACAGATTTGTGGCATTGCAGGCTTGGCCATATGAGTCAGAAGGGTTTGAAAGAACTTCTGTCTAGAGGCAAGCTACCAGAACTGAAGACAGTTGATCTCAGTATGTGTGAGAGCTGTATTATGGGGAAACAGAAGAAGGTCAGTTTCTTGAGAAGTGGCAGGACGCCTAAGACAGGAAAACTGGACTTAGTCCACACAGATGTGTGGGGACCTTCCCCAGTGGCATCTCTTGGAGGTTCTCGTTACTATGTCACGTTCATTGATGATCATAGTAGGAAGGTGTGGATTTATTTTCTGAAGCATAAATCCGATGTATTTAATGTGTTCAAAACTTGGAAGGCCATGGTAGAGACAGAAACAGGCCTAAAGCTGAAATGTTTGAGGTCTGACAATGGTGGTGAGTACATTGATGGTGGGTTCAAGGAGTATTGTGCAGCTCTGGGTGTCAGAATGGAGAAGACCATTCCTGGGACACCACAGCAAAATGGAGTTGCTGAACG
Organism: Carya cathayensis; assembly: GCA_011037825.1. Lineage (NCBI taxonomy): Eukaryota > Viridiplantae > Streptophyta > Magnoliopsida > Fagales > Juglandaceae > Carya > Carya cathayensis. The sequence goes on along the minus strand of QGSO01000140.1, from coordinate 1,313,888 downwards.
TATGAACAGAACCATAAATGAGCGTGCTAGAAGCATGAGGCTGCACGCCGGACTACCACCTACTTTCTGGGCAGATGCAGCCAGCACTGCAGTCTACTTGATAAACAGAGGGCCATCAGTTCCATTAAATCATGAATTGCCTGAGGAGGTTTGGAGTGAGAAAGAGGTCAAATTTTCTCACCTTAGAACATTTGGTTGTCTTTCTTATGTTCATATTGATTCTGATGCTCGAAGTAAACTTGAGGCGAAGTCAAAGAAATGTTATTTCATTGGCTATGGAGACGAGGCATTTGGCTATCGTTTCTGGGATGATCAGGGTCGGAAGATCATAAGAAGCAGAAATGTAATTTTCAATGAGAAGTCTATGTACAAGGACAAGTCTAGTACAACTTCTGAAACAGCTCCTCAGGAGTCCGAGTTTGTAAGCTTGGATGACCTACCAGAGGTCACAGTGCAGAGTGGAGATGTGAGTGACGGGGAGAGTGGGTCCAGTGCACTCATTCCTATTATTCCGCAGTCAGCTTCAGAGCCGTCCACTACCACAGCTGCAGTTCGACGGTCAGCTAGGACTAGACGTCCTCCACAGCGTTTCTCACCAACCTTGAACTACATTCTGTTGACAGATGGAGGAGAACCGCAGAGTTATGAAGAAACCTTGCAAGATGAAAATTCTTGCAAGTGGGAGCTGGCCATGAAAGGTGAGATGGATTCTCTGCTAGAGAATCAGACATGGGAGTTGACAGAACTTCCATCGGGGAAGAAGGCATTACACAACAAGTGGGTGTACCGGGTGAAAACTGAGCATGATGGCAGTAAGAGGTACAAGGCTAGACTTGTTGTAAAAGGCTTTCAGCAGAAGCAGGGTATTGATTACTCTGAGATTTTTTCTCCTGTGGTGAAGATCACAACCATCAGGATGGTACTGTCTATGGTTGCTACTGAAGATTTATTCCTTGAGCAGCTAGATGTGAAGACAGCATTTCTTCATGGAGACCTTGAAGAAGACATCTACATGCACCAACCTGAGGGGTTTGTAGTACAGGGAAAAGAAGATTCAGTTTGCAGACTGAAGAAGAGCTTGTATGGCCTGAAACAAGCTCCTAGACAGTGGTACAAGAAATTTGACAACTTCATGTGCAGTGCAGGGTACATTAGATGTCAAGCAGATCACTGTTGTTATGTCAAGCATTTTGACAATTCATACATTATTCTGCTGTTGTATGTGGATGACATGCTTATTGCAGGGGCTAGTATTGATGAGATCAATAATCTGAAGAAGCAGATGTCAGAGCACTTTGCAATGAAGGATTTGGGAGCTGCAAAGCAAATCCTTGGCATGAGAATTGTCAGAGATAGAGCCAGAGGTACGTTGAGGCTCTCACAGGCTGAGTATGTGAAGAAGGTACTCAGCAGGTTCAATATGGACAAGGCCAAACCAGTTGGCACACCCTTGGGAAGTCACTTCAGACTCAGCAAGAATCAGTCACCCGAGTCAGAGGAGGAACAAGACTACATGAGTAAGGTTCCTTATGCCTCAGCTATTGGTTCACTTATGTATGCTATGGTCTGCACAAGACCGGATATTGCCCATGCAGTGGGAGTTGTGAGTAGATACATGAGTAAACCAGGAAAAGAACATTGGGAAGCAGTGAAGTGGATTTTGAGGTACCTAAAGGGCTCCTCAGAAACGTGCTTGTGTTTCTCTGGAAAGAGTTTAGAGGTGCAGGGCTATGTTGATGCTGATTTAGCTGGTGATATTGATAGCAGAAAGAGTACCACAGGTTTTGTTTATACTCTTGGTGGTACTGCAGTGTCATGGGGTTCTAATCTGCAGAAAACAGTTTCTTTGTCTACTACAGAAGCTGAGTATGTTGCAGTGTCAGAGGCTGCAAAGGAGATGATATGGCTACAGGGCTTCTTGGAGGAATTGGGTAAAAAGAATCAGAAAGGCACTCTCTATAGTGATAGTCAGAGTGCCATATTCCTTGCCAAGAATCCAGCATTTCATTCCAGGACAAAGCACATTCAAATCAGGTATCACTTCATACGATCATTGTTAGATGATGGACAGTTGTTACTTGAGAAAATTTGTGGTAGCAAGAACCCGGCTGATATGTTGACAAAGGGTGTCACACTTGAGAAACTGAAGTTGTGTGCAACTTCAGTTGGTCTTCTGGCATGAAGACAGGGGCAGTGAGTTGCAGAAGTGGAGGATATCACGTTTGAGGAAGAGGACGATGCAGCGAGTGTACCAGTCTCCAAGTGGGAGAATTGTTGAGTAGTGGAGTCTGGTCCACTTCGCTCGAGCGGCAGAAGGCCGCCGCTCGAGCGAAGCCAGGCAGATTCGAACGCTCGAATGCCGCTCGACAGTGAGCTCGAGCGATGTCTCAAG
>QGSO01000140.1:643795-707261 GCA_011037825.1 Carya cathayensis | reverse complement strand
CTGAGTTGGGGGGGGGGGGTTATGGTTAGTCATTTACAAACCACTGAGTTGGGGGGGGGGTTAGGGTTAGTCATTACAAAATTCAGATAGGGGGGTTAGGGTTAGGGTTAGTGATGATTTCAGATTAGGAGACCTTCGATTCAAAGGTCTTAAAATAATCTTAACACACAAATTGGTTTAACAAAAGATATTCTCAACAAAAATTAAACAACGTAACATGCTTGAAGATAAACTCTATTTTTACAAATAAAAAATATTCAACAGATTGTATCTATTCTCTTCCACTTTCTCGGCAACCAAACAGGACATCAAAACCCAATGCTTTCTGGGTGTCAACATTAAAAAAACTATACAAAACTCAATCTTCGTACAGAAATCAAGACTATTAAATTTCTCACAGAACCCTAAAAAAATAGTGTTCGTACAGAAACCAAAATTATTAATTTCCGAACAGAAACCCTAAAAAAAATCTCCTTACAGATTAGGGGATTCTAGTTTATCCATCCTCTAAAAAAATAGATCAAATAACCAAAAGCACAACTGAGAGAGAGACAAACCTGTTTGGCTCTCTTTAGGGTTTCCAAACTCCTCGGATCTACGCCGTGGAGTTCAGGAACAACATCCATAATAACGAAAACAAAAACCCCCAATATATCATAGATAATAGATCAAATAACGGAAAGCAGTACCAGAGAGAGAGAGATAGAGGCCTTACAATCTCGATTTAGGGTTTTTTCTCAAACTCTATACATCTACACCGCGGCTTCCACCGTTCTTCAACTTCGAAAATGGAGAATAAGCCACGGAGTTGCAGCTTCAATACTCGTGTGGGGGAGAGATTGGTAGAGGGGAAACCCTAAATCCAAAGTCTGATACGGGGGGAGGGGAAAGCTTAACGGGGGGAGGGTTGAAAGAGGGAAACGAAATAATGAGATGAAGGAAAAGGGGGGAAAGCTTAACACGACAGTTTCTCATCTCACTAAACACGAAACGCACCGTTTAATTTAAGTGGTGACGTCATCACATTGGTGCGCGATTCGTTCCCCCCGCGCCTGCAAGTAGAGTTTTCCCAAATTAAATGCATCTCACAGACTCACCCTATTTCATTATATATATCATTGGCCTATGAGTCTCACATGCGCAAATATGAAAGTTATAAGAGTGGGTTCATTTTAAAATCTGGTAGTTGACAAATCACATGGCATGCAGAAAACTCATCAGGTTTCGAAAAATTTCTACACATCAAAAGGTAAATTGACTCATTATCTCAATAGTAGATACCAAGGAGCCTTGTGATTGCCGAGGTGTCGTATTAATTAATCTAAACCCTTTAATTTGTACCCTCTTCAATTCAGTTTAAGAGCTTTTAGGTCGATGTAAATCTTAATTTGGTGGCCGTATAAGAGAATCTAAACGATTAGAACTAATCAAATTGTCCCTAGCTAGCTAGGTACGCAGGATAAGGAACAAATAACATTAAGATATATTTATACAAACATGTTTTAAAATGAGGATATTTATGTAAAATTACGCTGATAAGTTAATTTTTAAAAATGTCATTCATTTAAAATATAGTTGTATAAAAGGTTGTATAAATAGATGTACGTCTTATCATTTTTAGTAAGGATTGTATTTTTTGATTAGATAGGCACACTTTGACGATTTTATTATTATTTAAAAGTAGACAATTTTGTTTATATATTAAGATCAGTATCTCAGATAATTTATGAATATAAATAAAATAATTTGAAAATATTTAATAACAATTGTGCTCTCAAACATGCCTTAATTACCTTTCCAAAGGATGGGCTTCTTGACTTCGTAAGGGAACCCTTTCAGTACCTTTTCATGAAAATCATGGAGATTGTTTTTCAAAGTCGAAATGATGGTAGGATATTTCAACAAGTAGCTAGCTATAGGAAAAATCGTGTTGAAAAATATATATTCTTGCGAGTTGTGATGAGCAAAAAGAGAGATAAACCACGTATAAACATGTGAAACTTAAAACCAGCCAAAAGAGTATAATTGATTGTCTTAAAGAGTTCATCTAACCTTTCAAATAAAATGAAAATGATCAATTATTTGGCTGTCATCGTACGAATGAGATTATTTAAAGCTAGCTACCAATCATTTATATTCTCTTCGTGGTGGAAAATACACGCAGTACTGTTTCGTGATAAAAACACCCCATTGGCGTGCAGGTCAGTTGTGGGGCGCAAAAGATGGAGCCCAGAAAGGAGATTAATCAATATGTGCCATATTCAATGTTAAGATCAGGCATGCATTATTTGACAATTACTTTTCGTTCACCTAACCATTCATTTCGCGGACTCCCCACATTCTCCGTTATTGTTCTATCTTCTTCTAGACTTTCCAAGGTTTCATCATTTCTTCGATGCTTTTTATTTTGTTTTGTTTTGTTCTGTTTCGGGGCAAGTGCCATTAATCTCTCAATGGCAATCAGCCAGATCATCTATGCTTGAAGTCAATTATATCTCAATACCACGATGCATGTCTGAATCCTTCGAACTTGTCACAATCTAGGGGAGAACTTTTTACTTCGATCCTTTCTAAAAAGTAGAGTACTAAGACAGGCTTACAGCCACGTCATGCGTTGGTTAAAAGCAAAAATATCTATTTCCTAATGTTAGATACATTTAGTACAAATTTTGTATAAGTTTATTTATAAAAATATGAACTCTTTAAGAAAAAGTAAAATTTTCATACTGTAAAATTTTCATACTTTTTCATCATGTAATCTCATTTTTTACAAACGAATTGTATGAAATTTATGCATTTGACACCTATATATCATTTCTCATATTTTTTTTCTTTGAAAAGACGTACACGGTTTGACACCTGCCTTACGGAGCCCGTAATGGTATTGCTAGCAACATCTGCATGCCTCTGATTCAGCTAAATACATAGATACAAGTAAAAATCCAGTAATTCCACCTCGCCTATGATCATCATCTGCCCCCAAAGCCTAATTTATTCCATGCTTGGCCACATAAATCGGTCCAAATTCAAATAAATTAATATTGGAAAAGATTTGCATGCATGGCCCCAATCATGAAAGTAAGAAAACTTGAGACGAAAAAAGAAAGATGGGAACTTTTTGTTTGTGTTTAGGGTCACCTAGAAATTGTATTGTTAAATAAGGTTAACTCAAATTATTTTTATTCGTCTGACGGTCTACGTCACTTTGTTGTTTGTACTTTTACATCGCTTAGGAGGCTACTAGAGTCTCCTAAAAAATTCAAGGCTTCAAAATCAAGATATTTATTAAATGGTTTTTCTAGAAAAATATAGAGAGAGGATATTTTTTTTTAAACCTTTCCACACTCAAATAATGTACTAAAACTTTTATTTAAAGACTTTTCATATGAGAAGTTAAATTAACTTCCCTAGAAATGTGGCAGTCGTAGGGAGTTAATTACCCATGTGGACATAACATGGGAAACATAACATGGGTCTTGGGCCATTACCAACATGTACATTATTCAAAGCTAGAAGATTGCGTAATCTCAAAGCTTTCCCGATTGTATGAACTAAACCCCCCATACCTAGCTAGCCTACATACACGAGGTCCTATATATCTCCCAATTAAACCCCTTTATTCCAAATACTATATATAAGATGGCCAATTACTTGAATCACGGTAAACCATCTCTGGTTTCGACGCTGATCACAATTTTGGTCATACTAGTAGTACTAATGTCATCCAGAGTTTTAGCAATTCTCAGTACCAACGTGCTGCCGGAACGATCTTTAGAATGTGAAAGGGCAAGAGCTCGTTATAAGTGGCAGCGCCTGGCGCTTGAGTATCATGAGGTGTTATCCCCTTCCCACGTCCTAGCCAAGCGTCGTATCCCGCCGCCTTCGGGTCCAAGCCATAGAGGCCTCAGGCCACAAAGGACCCATTTCCTCTAGGCTTCTCTTACGAGTAATGGATCAACAAAGTTTTCCAGCATTGCTGTTACATTCTTAATTAAATTGCCAATGCTCGGATCAGCTGGCAATTAATCATTTTTTGTACGATTGAGATTGCCTATGAGGACATGGATCAATTTTGTTAGGCATTTAATTCCTAAATAATGGTTACTAATGAGTACTTGAATTGGGACCCTTTGGTTCTTTTCTTAGAAGTATAAGAAAATTAGCACAATGTGATGGAGACTATGCGTCTCATGAACTGGGAGCTCATTGTTTTTAATTTTTCTCACACTTACCCTCTACTCTTGGGACCAAATCCCCTCTAGAAACAAAAAGCAAATGAGAGAACCGAAAAACAAAAAAGATAAACAGAGAATTGATCAATGTAATTTGATATAAATTTGGCTCTAGCCTTTGAACGAACATAAATCAATCTCCTTAGTAACAGAGAGGAAAGACCCCACACTACAACATTTTGTGGCTTTTGCCACGAATTCTTTTTCTACGGCTAGCTGTCATGAGAAAAAGTGGCCTTTTGCCACTAAAATGATCGGAGAAATAAACATAGGCATTTTTCCATGAAATTGTCATAGTCGATAATGTTTGATGGTTTCTCTACCACGTCTTTAGTTTTTGTGATCAATAAGTTTCCTGGATAATAAATATGGGCAACATATGGACCTTTAGTGGAAAAATAATTATTGTGACGAGTTAAATAGACGTTTTACCCATCGTTTTAAATACCGTACCGTACCGTACCGGCCGGTACATACTGTACCGGTCATTGGTCCGGTACGGATATGGTATATGTTTCGTACCGGCCGGTACCGGCCGTTTCGGCCTATATTTCGGCCTGTACCGGCCTGCGTACCGGCCGGTATTTCGGCCTTTAGCTTTTTTTTTTTTTTTTTTCATTTTTTCAAATTTTAAACTCATTTTTTGACTCCTAATTCAGACCAGACTATGTATTTATGTATAATTTCTTTATATATAGACTATTATTTTGAAATATAATTTATATATATAATTTATTCATATATCGACTATCCCGAAATGGTACACGAAACGGTACCGGTACCGAAATATTTCATTCCAGTGCCTTGACCGGTACGCCATCCGGTACGGTATTCAAAACATTGGTTTTACCGCATATTAAAGTCGTCGCAAAAAACTATTTAATTTATACCTTCATCATCGTGGCTTATTGTTTTTGCCCGCTATTAAATAAGTAATTCCCACAAATATTACTCCCCATAAAAATCTCTACATATTTTTAAATAAAAGAATACTATACATTAGCCTACTGTATACCCCACACTCACACCTAACGTCGATTATCTTTTATTAATTTTTTTTAGAGATTTAAAATATTAATTCTTTTGTTTTAAATTTATCGGATTTCTCACTGAATTTATTTTATGATTTTTTTAGTTGTAAAAATTATTTTGATGTGCTTTCTTGTTATTAATAATTGTTTTCTACTTAATAGATTTTATTATTTTATTTTACTTAATCACTGCATTTAAATTATATTATTTAAATTTAAGAAAAGTGAGACATTTCACACGCTTATCATGTACTCTATTAATGTTAAGCCACATTGTACCATGGATTTTGTTGGGGTCAGAAAGTATAGATTCTTAAATGCATTTGTGTAAAAAACATCAGAAGTTCTCCTTCAAAACAATGAAAAGCTTCTCAAATGTACACTTTTGATGCATGTTGTAATGTTTGAGAATACATACTAACAACTCAAGAGGCTCAGGACTCAGGATAGAATTTTGGACAAAAGAAATTCAATAGATGGAAATAAGACAATAATTTTTCAGTCGTTTATGAACCCCTAGGGGGTGGCTCAAGTGGTAAAAGCCTTGGGTTTGGGGGTATGCACCCCTTAGGTCTAAGATTCAAATCCCCTTGTATGCAAACAATCTTTAGGAGTCATCGGACTAGGGTATTTTCCCCTTGAATTACCCGAGGTGCACTTGCAGAAAATTCCTTGCCAAGGGCCTCTGCACCCCTGGGATTAGTCGAGATGCTGTTTGAAGACACCTGATGCCAGTAAAAAAATAAAATTATCAGTCTTCTGATTTTTAGATAGCATTGGAAAATTTTTAGATATCATTACAGAACTTTAATATATTTGGGCTGAAAGGAACTGGAAATGGGTGGGGAAAGCTGTGAACACATTATAGATAGTGGGAGAAGATACTGGTGTGCTCGAATTCTTCATCGGAACTTGAATACTGGTTCTCCAAGGTTTATATGAGAAACCCTTTTCATTTCGATTGTTCATTTCAATTTTTTTTGTCGAAGTTTTTGTTGGGATTTGTTGGTGTTATGGGATTTGTGGGTCTAATTCTATTTAAATTTCTGCGAGGTCTTGGTTTTGTTTTTGGTTGGTTTAGTGCTATTGTTCTGGGTGTTAGAATTGAGAAGCTGCTCTGCTTGCTTGTTTTTGCACTTTTTTCAGCTTGATAATGCTACGTATATGGTTGTTTAATTCCACCATGCATATGCTATGTCCGTGATTTTCAATATCATCTTCTTGTGTGCGTTATGGCAAGCTGGAAATTGTTTTGGTGAGGGAGTTAGGGCTTTGGCATTTATTTTGACCTGTGATTCTGCATTGTAAATTTGTTGTCTATGATTGCTTGGCTATGGTGCATTTGCTAATTATGTTTGGGAGTGGTTGGTTGATGTGTTGATGGTAAAGATGCCTTTTAGTCTATTTTGTGTTACCTCGTGCATTTGTAGTTCAAGCATGCTAGATGACTTTGCTTCAAATGAAAGATTGCTGTTTGTGGGCTAATTATGGAAAGGAAACAAATATTGATCCTATGTTATGACCTCCCATGGAAGGATTGTGAAAGATCTGGGTGGACTCTGATGGGGAAATAGGACTTGAAGTGTTCTGTTGTGTAAGGGAGAAAAGATGGGAAGTGAACATTTTTTCTGTTTGGATTTCTGTTTTGTCAAAGTTTTTTACATTTTACTGTTTGGATTTCTGAACATGCTTAGCTAAATGTTATTGATAGGAAAATATCAAGATAGAAGCAAGAAATTGGAAAATGGTCTCTCAAACGCCCTAAAGTTAGTACCCCTTTTTTTGCTTCTGCCACTAGCTATGGGTCAGTCGCTTTTTGTCTCCCTACTGGTTTTAATTTATATGTTTTTATTTTATCCTAACATTAAGGGTTGTATCATTGGAATATGATACTTTATTTATTTTGCCTATGTGGGCTATGGAGTTTTGAATTGATTTAGATCTCCTCTTCCTTTCATGTAGATTCTGCATTGTCACCTACCTCCAGCAAACTTGGTGGCTTGAAAACATATGTTTTGTTTTGATTGTATGTCAACCTTATGTTTTGGCTTGAGATTAAGTGGACTATGGATTTAGTAATAGCATGTTCATGGGTTTCGAGAGTAATTTCAGATTGTAGTAGACACATTTAATATTTACTCCTTAATTATACTAGTATTTGTCCAATGAGCGTAGAAATGGTGGGTAAATTATTATTGCTCATGAATTATATGCCACGAGCCTCTCACCAGGAAATTTGGTGCAAAAATGTTTGTTCTCACGACTGCGGTACATGGATAAAAGACTTTAACTACGATATTGTATCACGAGGAATACTTATCCAATAGTACAACAACTGAATAATAAGTTCTTTCGACAAATATAGAGGTGACTAAAACATATTTATCACCAGACAGTGTCAATAAAATATGCATAATAGTCACGATTTAGGGAGTGGCCAAAGACTTTATACCACTAAATGTGTGACAAAATCATTCATGGCTAATACACTTTTTCGAACTGTGGTTCTGGTGACAATTGATGTTACCGTCACTACAAAGGACTAGGTTTTTGTCTCCATTTGCCACGGATGAAAACAGGTTTTGCCACAACTTCTAGTCGTGACAAAAGGTAGTTTTTTTCTCATGAATTAACTTTTTCCTGGAAAAAGTTTATTGCTCATGAATTATATGCCACCAACGTGTCACGAACAAAATTGGTGACAAAAGATTTTTTCTCACATAGACCCCACTTATTTCGACCAATTTCCCTTGTGAGAAAAACCAATATTTGTTGTAGTGCCAAAGAAATTACCAACTAATGTAGATGGGAAATGTTCATTCATACCTTTTCAAAACAAAATGTCTCATTGGAGGCATTCACGATCTTTCTTGCTCCTCCTTCCCTCTCCCTTTTGGCTTGTCTAGAATCTGTTCAGCTTGTTTTCTATTGATCTTTTTTTTAGTTTTCTATCCATAGAGAGGAGAAGCGCCGATTTACTGCCTTCAGGCCCTCAACGATAACCACGCACTCTACCGCATGTCTCCTTAACCGTCAATCTTTCATACGGTAGAAGAAGAATGCCAAACGAAGCAGCGCTTAAGCCACACACTTGGCACCAAATGGTGTTTGGTGACACCACGCACGACATTTCCAGGGCTAGCGACCTTGGATCCTTTGGACCCGACCATCCTCCACTCTCCTAGTGTGGCACATGGCTCCCACGCGCCACTATTGTCTTGGGCAATCATCCACAGTTTATGAATAATAGTGAAATAATTTAAAAATATCTGAGAATAATTGTACGTAGTCCCAAACAAACCTTACATCAATTACCAAACAAGCCATGCATAAATTTGCTATAATATTGAAAAGAAATAGTGGGTATTTTAGAACAAAATTTGGGTTTGGATATTTTAAGAATTTTGCTATTTCCAATGAGACATTTTTTTTTTCTAAGCAAGCATATTATAAATATATTTAATGGTTACAAGATAAATAGTCAACAGGGTAGGAGGCTTCAACATTCATCTTAAACCAGCAAATACAGCACAAAAAAATATAAAAGAAAAAAAAAAGGTAGATCTAGAGTCAATGACTTGACCCCCCACCCATTTTCTAGAAAGGGAAGCCGCTTAAAACAGTTTTGATATATACTGTAAACAGACTGTAAGACTACAACTGGTAGTCGTAGTGAAGTGATGTGTACTGCATTTTGCTGGTCTGGACTGGTTGTCAAAGGCTTATATTGTCTCTTTCCCACGATCTTTGGGTTGGGAAAAGCAAAAACATAGGAATATAGCAAACTGAATATGCACCGCTACTATTTTTCTACTATTTACAAACTATTTAGTTATTATTTACAGGTTATCTGAGATTCTAATTTGCCCTGTTTGTTTATACAAAACCAAAAAATTCATCTCATCTTATCTCAATTCATCATTACAACTTTTTCAAATCTCCATACAAAATATAATAAACAATTTCACTTTTTCAAATTCCAATACAAAATTAATATTATAAAATTATATTATAACAATATTTTATTCATTACTATTTAAAACATCTCATCTCATCAGTCTAACCAAACGGAACCTAGTATCCAAGTAGAGCTTGAGAGTCCAGCCATCCTTATGCTCAAATAATTAACTTTGGGGTTGGTTCAAACACTCTCCAAAGCCAATTTCGGAGGTCGGGTCAACCACTCATGGAAACATGTTACAGCGGTAGTATGACCTAGGGCACCTCACGAGATGACGGCCTCCAATGGTAGTGGCTAAGTGGAGTAGTTTGGCCACCACCAAAATTGGGTTCTAGAGGTGGATGGACTACGGCCTGGCATCTTGTTGGGGCGGCCCCTACCTTCAATTGCCACCTCAAAAATATTAAAGAATTCTTTTTCAGTTTTTAGAATTTGAGATTTTGTTTTTATTTTTTTAAAAACAATTACATTCTTTACCCTAAGAATAGAAGCTAAAAAACTGACCAAATTATGCATTTGCTATTCCATTTTAGATACCTAACCAAATGTGGCCTAAAACTTCAATGCTAATCCGATTCTTTGGTGGCTTTATATACAAAGAATATGGCCCAAATCAAAAGTGTCTCTACACTGCAAAATTGCAAAATTGAATGACACGATCATTGGACAGGCGTGTAAAATGCACAATTAGAACGCTTTCTTCGTCGTCGACTCTTTTAGTCTTTACAAAACGTTGGCTTAATAATATTAAAACCGGCCTTTTTGTCCATCTCTTTTATGAAAATCGTGGAGTTGATTTTTCCAAGTCAAATTAAGGCGAGATTCCTTTGAGTAAATAAAGGACCAGCTTTGTGCATAACACACGGCATTACTTGTTGAGGATCGAGCTTCGAATAATGTCCATCGTAAGTGTCACATTCCATATATATATATCTTCTGGTCATGTGTGGGGATGGATCGGCAAGCACTCATTCCATCGATCTTTCGATTCGAAGTTGCATTAAAGTGCTTTCCCAATTTGTATTTTATTGAGGTCAAATTCCACCTTCTCGACCCTTGTTAATTTATGGGGTCAAATTAAGAAACGTCCCCTTCTGCCAAAGTGTTGAATTAATTTGAAGAAGTCACGAAACAGTGCTCAATAATAAATATAACCCCCACTTCCCACTTTCCCCACCATTTACCTCTCTAATACTTTCATTTTTCTTCATTTAATTGTCAAATGTACACTCATGATAAATTTGATTTTTTTATTGGTGCCTTTTTTTTAGGCAGGGGAAATTCAACAACCAATTGTCTCACATCGTCCCATGCATGCTTGATCAGGTGGGTATGTGAAGGTGCATGCCAACTGGCTCAAGAGGTATCGGCGTTTGATATGATTTTATCGGTGTAAATGTTATTAATTGGTATATAATACGTGTGAAATCGTTTATTAGGCAGATTTTGAACCCTGGGGAGTGAAAATTTATAATATTAATGCCGTATCATACTTGTTTTCCATCTAGCTAGCTTCTCAGAAAGTTTCCAGCTGATTTGAAAATCAACGATCATATATATATAGTCATACTTTGATAGTCAGACCGCGACCGGCTGCCCTCACGTTTTCTAGCTCCCCCATTAAATATACATGCGTACGTGACATCATACTAAATTTTTCCCGATACCGACCTTCAAGTCATAAGTAGCCCAAGAATGGCGAATATGTGCAGTCATTGTTTTCTTCTACGTAGTCCATTGAATTTTAGGCCTACGAAAATGACACGTGCGGTCCTACATCAGATGTCAAAGAAGTACTGTCGATTAAAAAGATGTTTACTGCATGCAGTGCGTTGCCCACGTGATGCAGTTGACTGGTGAGCTAACAACCCATTCACATTTACACGTTCACTGGTTCAGACATAAATAGGAGGAATAAGCAGAAATTGTTGAAAGCATCGATTCACAGCTCTGTAATCCACCTATACTACTTATGATATACAAATCATTTGTAAAAATTGGTCGCCTAATTTGTTCTTTTCTTGAAAGTTTTAAATCTTAGGGGATTATATTCTCTTAGCTAGCCAAAAAGTTTTAAATCATTTGTAATCCATCTTTATGCCACTCGGACCATTCAGAAAAATGATCAAAAACTCTCAGCTGTTAAGCATCAGATCAGTGTCCACAGCTGGAAGTTGATGAGGTTCCTTGCTTTGTCCGGTGACTAAGCAAGCCAATATAATATATAATAATCAGGCCCCAAGATTATATATATATTCACCATATTCTACTTGCTACTACTGTCAATTACGTTCTCGCCATTGCTGACTTCTTCATTCGATCTTTTGTAATTAACAAATACATTAATTGCTGACTTATTGCGTAAAAAGTTGTCAAAGGTGAACCTCGATCGATCGAGTAAATCGCAAACAAACACGTCGGTAGTAGTGCTAATTTAACCTCTTCTTTTTTTTCCGACAATGGGGCGGTCTCGTGTGGAGCCCTCGTGTCGGTTTAGACAATCCAAAATTTGCTTTTGAAAGTTGAAACTCACATGGTTGTTGGGAGGCAATACCATAATTAATCGAGTAATATAATATATAGTCATATAGTAATATTTTAAAAATAATAAAATTTATTATTAATAAAAATTAATTTTTATTTATATAAATTTAATATTTATTTATTTATTTCAAAATAATTATACGTACTTACGCGCTTACAATTACATTTCTCTAATTAATTTCATGCATTTTAACTCTCATTATCATTACTATTGGTTCTTAGACGTGATTGGCCGGAAATATGTGTCATCTTTGTTACAACCAAGACTAAACTTTATCTAGTTGAACTTTAAGGTAATTAATTATATGAGATCATGAGACTACCTACTACTCTTGGCAAGTGACTTGATTGATTCAAAATTATCAAAAATGTTTGATGGACTGAAAAAGTTGCATGAATTTCTCCAAATAATATGTATCTTTAGCAAACTTTAGATACAATCACACCATTTTAGTCAAACTAGGTTGTTGCAGTCACGAGCAAATTAAAAGGGAACACCGACAAAAGTGATTATCGTAAATATTGATTAGTCGTGCATGGATAGATTTAATTTGTGAATTTCCACGTGTACACCGTTCATCTCGACTTTTATATCATATTTAACATCAACGATACACACATTTTTTGCCGAAATTTGTACATGATGCGTATAATATTACACGTTTTTGCCGGAATTTTTCCTTTTCATTTCATTTTCAAGAACGGAAATTGAAATGATTTTAGGAAAGAAACGTCTGGCAGCCACCATATTCTTATGTAAATTATGGAAGCTCGATCCTATTTCCAGACTATATATATATATAGATGTTCGATGTCCATAAGTGATTTATCTAATTAAACGTTTCGTGAAAATTTTCCTAACTCAATTAATTATTGATAAGACTAAAAACTAAAAAGGAGTCTTTTGGAGCGCTTTTTCATGACCAATTGAAGATTTTACACGGCATATTGATCTCCGATTAAGAAGCATTAATTACAAGGTGACGGTTCATGATTCATTGATTTTGTACTTGAGTTAGCCGGGCATGTCCTAGCTGCTAGTTGTCATCCATGCAAGTTATATGTCATTGCTCTTTATATTAATGCATATTATACATTCGTCTTCTCTCTTTCACATATTTACCTGTTAGAAACAGCATTAATTTCTAATTAAATTCTAATTAAGAAAAAGATTATATATACGAAAATATTTTTCTGTTCATAAATAATTGATATGTTAAATTATAAATTTTTTTACCATAATTATAAATTATACAGTCTACAATTGTTTCGTTTAACGTTGAAATACCCAATTAATTAAATACAATAAGATGTTCTTAGACAGTCTATTCGTCGCCTTTGACTACTCGTTTAGACGAGAATTCGAGGTAAATTCTTGGTAAAAGTTTTAACAAAGATCGAGATGGATCCCTTGACAAGGAATTGAAACTTCCAAGAGGGTTACTATATTGGACCAAATATATACCCACTTTTTTCCATGGGAAAAAGACGTAAACCAAATTTTCTTACAATAATAATTAATTAAACACCGCAACATATAACTTGTAGGACTTTGGCTTCAGTCATTCTTGAAAGCTACAATCTGAACACAATTTGTTTCATCATTCCACGCTTGTAATTAATGGCCTTTCTTTCGTTTTTTTCTTTCTCAATTTCCGGTCAATGATATGACTCAAATTCACGAGCAAGTAATTATAACTTTGGAGGTATATATAATGGAAAAATCTAATTACAAGCACAACTATATACTAATATGTATATCAATCTAATGTAATTAGTTAAAAAGTAGATTTTATTAAAAATAATGCTAATTTAAATTTTAAATATAAAAAAAATCAATATTGAGAGACAGATTAGTATGTGATTTTACTAGCAAAACATATATATAATGGCTACTATCTCATTGACCTTGTACAGCTCATCATGTACACTTCCTAATTAATGTCTTTAAGAATTTAATTGTAATTCACGGTCTCGATAAATTAGTGCCATATATATATATGTTTAGTCATTTATTTTCCCCCTTTATTATTGTCCACCAAATATCTATCGATTGATAGCATAGATTTCAAAATACTTTATAAGAAAGAAAGGAAAACAAAAGCAATTACGATGCTTATATTTCGTAATCAAATGCAGATCAATTGGAACCAGTACGTGGCACCAACCATGGACACGACTGATCTCAACTGGGTCCCGGCCTAGTACGACATATTATAAGCATGATCTGAATTTAGGTAAAACTGAATTAATGAGTATCACTATATATCTTTGTAAAAAGCGATTAGTGGTTGTCACTAATTGGGATATGCCTCCAGCTAAGTCGACGCGGTGATTTTATTCAACCAGATCAATGGATTCAAGTGGCAGACCGTTACGTGACATGATCGATCGATCTAGTTCTCAACAACACTTTATTTATTTCAAAGCTAGAGCTAGAACTACTACTGTGCCAGGATGATCTTTCTGTTTAATTAACTAGTTAATTAATATTATAGTTTTTTAATGAGAGGAAGATCGGGATCCTCACATTCAAGATTGATATAGACTCACCTATCCCACTTTAGGATGCCTCAAAGTCATCAAACATTGGAGAAATGTCCTATCCGATTCGATCAGTTGCCACGTCTTGTAGTGCTATACCCACCTAGAAGAGGGTAATTAATTAATGGAGGTGCCCACAACCCATTAAGGGTGTAACTTCTCTGGTTTAGAATTTTTCATAATTTTATTTTTTTAATGTTTATGTTAATTCAAGGTTGAAGTGATCTATATTACTCAATGGCTGCATTTAATATTGTGGTGTTCATATGTAAAAAAAACTAAGAAATCTCATGATCCAATCCAATACTAACCATTTCATATATATCAACACGCCCACATGCATTAAGAGGCTTGGCAGCCAGTATATATATATCTATTATATGGCGGCCTTGAATTCAGAAATATATACATACAGATCAAGAGGGCCGTCGGATCAATCAGAACACATACAGAAGCATCAAATATTAAATGCCAACTTGTATAAATAAAAATATTAAATGTCAACCAAGAAATATAGTACTGTTATTTCTTGAGTTTGATATATATATATATATATGATACAATTTTGTACCCAAATTGAAAAGAGAAGGGTCATACAATTACTCATGTGCACTTCCTCCAGCTATGGAAGAATATCGAGAAATCTCATTAATCTAAAGGGGAACCTTGGATGTAAATCAAAATGAATCCTAAATGAAGGAAACGATGGAGGAATAAACAAATAAAGCCATATGCTATGTATACGTTTCAACTGTCATATCCCCTGTGATCTAAAGCTCGCCTACATGTGATGGAGAAATTGTGTTTCAAATAGAGAAATGAAGCCCGGTGATCTTGATGAAGATATTAGTGGCCAATACCGGGGCTTGGGACAGACCGCAGAATCCGATCAGTGCTAATAAGGTGCCGGCCAATGAGCTTTTCATCCACCACCACCGCATGGCCCTTCTTGCTAGGAGTTGAAGCTGGCACCGTACCCTTTGGAAGGGCACTCAAAATCAAACTGTCCCTCAAAGCAGGGACCGATCTCTTCTCAGTTTGCTTCAAATCCAAGAGTTTCCTGCCTTCTAAACACGAGACAAATGCAGCAAAGACAACCAAGGAAAAGAGGATCATAGCGCTTAACCGAGCCATAGAATTGTAGATAACAATTAAGAGAGGTAGATCAGAGAAAGAGGAAGAGAGAAACGAGTAATTCTCTGGGTTTTATTGTGAGGAAAGAACGCAAGGCAAAGGTTTAAGTATGGAGAGGTTTGTTGGGGACGCCTTTGTATATATAGGGATAACCGGGCAGAAAGAAAGTGTTTAATTTCATGAGGTACCGCGTGAGTCAGTGACGGCGAGAAAGAGAGAGCGTGGGGATCAAGTTATGGGTGGTGGCCAAGTCAAAGTGAAGAGTTTGAAATTTGAGGGCAGTTGGATTGGCATTAGCATCGTGTCTTTCATCAGCTTTCAGGTTTCCAAACACTACAAGGAATGTGGAATCGCCGCGTGGAGGGCTGCGTTAGGTGAGAATGAGCTAAGCCGTCTGCCACTGTTTCTTCTTTCCCGGCAATTTCACGCACCGTCAAACATGTCAATATCCCAATATTAATTGTGACCTTTCCACTCGGCTTTATAAATAACTAGCTGCAGCTCGAGGCAGAATTATAGATATATCCCATGATAAACGAGATCACCAGCTACTTCAGTCCTAAACTGAAGTGTGATCAATAAAAGCAGATTCCTAAATGGTCCTACCTTGAACACCTAATCTGCCAACATTTTGTTAGTGAAGAGATGAAATGTAAATTAGTAATCAACATTTATAGCATTTCTTGCTCACGTAGGATTGGTTTATTGTATACATTTAATCCCATTGAAATCATATGGCCAACGTAGGACCCATGTTTGGAACAAAGATTTGAGATGTCACATAGAACAGCAAGTCATCTTAAAAGTCAATATAAACACGGTGAAACAAGACCGACCAAAGTGGTCCAATAATATAGCGAGTAATTTAATCTGATACCTAATTCCGGCAAAAGTCGAGAGTGAAATTTGATCTCCGGATGAATTGCCAACCTCAGCTAGCTAGCCATAGCTTTTGAAGCCGAATCTCCGAGCCAGTGGTCGGCAACTTGCATGAGTCGCAAGATAAAGTCAAAACCGTGAAGCCTAAGTATCTGATCCGAATGGTCCCCCGGCCCCATGTTGCTCACAATGGCAAAGATCTGGGTCAAGACTTGAATTAAAGCTTTTGATTTTAAGTAAATTCGGGAATCATCACCTTTTAAAATAGTGTCATGCATGCTCACAGTCACATGGCATTGTTTTCAGCGTTTTCTGCGTTAAAATAATAAATAAAAGAAAGGAGAAAAAAAAAAGAAAAAAAAAAAAAGCACGTCCATTTCATGGCCGCAGTTAGGTTCTGCTAGTTTGTACGCTTTTTATGGCCTTTTTTGGTTAATCTTTTACGTAGCCCCTTCTCCCATTATGCCTATATACCTTTTTGTTTGCTGGTGTGTCTATTGTTCTGTTGATGATTAAATATTTCATTGCTCTGAGGAAAGTCCTAGCTATATACTAGAATTAATCAAAGCACTTTGTAGAACCAGATTTATTTATTGAAGGCCTCCACCTACCTTGATTTTCCTACCAACTGTACGCCTCATTTTTTGTTTATTACAGTAGTACTCTCTTGTATTCTGGGCAAACTCAATAAATGCATTGTGATTCCTCATCGTATCATGACTAATATGTGCACTTGCAGACTTGCTGTGCATTATGAGCATTATGACTCTTGCTTATCCATACGAGAAAAAAACGCAGACAGTACACATTGAAATTCTCCATCTTGGTTTCTTTTTCTTTCGCAAGCTTTGGATGTTTTGATCCTTTTTAATTGGGGATGAGTTTGTGACTTTTTCTTTGATTTAGCTTTTTAGGCAAGTGCTTTTTCTCCTTTGTCTTATATTGCATGACAAAGTGATATCCACAAAATTAACCATTGGTTTGCAGAAAAACCGTACCCTTGGCTTTTCGGCCAAGACAGAGGCTTAGGACACTAATCCAGCCATAAAAAAATGCATATTTAAGAAGAGGAGCGGGAGGATGTTAGTCAAAATTTGAATTATTTATATAAAATAGATCTATATTAAATTGGATAAATTTAAAATATTTTAGATTTTTATTACAGTGATTAGTTAAATATGAAAAATTACTTTTATTCATCAAAAATTAAGATATTACTTTCTTACTCTTACACTTTCATTTTACCAATTAAAATATTAAAGTATTATATACTTTCATTTCACTAATTAAATATTAAAATATTCTACACTTTTATTTCAAATGATTAAATAACGTTTGAAAATATTTTTTTTAATATTAATTTAATTATAATGTAATTATTAATAATATTAAATTAGTAGAATTATAAAATGTGATGAAAATAATTTTTTTAAAAATAGATTAATTTAATAATATTTTATTATTATATAAAGAATGAATGGCTAATCTAATGTGGTGATTGAATTTAGATAAAATAGATAAATATAAAGAAGTGTTAACATTGACTAAATGTAAAGACGAATTTGACCAAATTAATGAGAATGCTCTAATCAAGTAGTTTCGGTCGTTTCTTTTTGAGAGCAAACGAGGAGCAGAAAGTATTTTTCTTTTCTCAGAGTTCTATTTCGTTTCACGTCCTTAACCTTATTGCAAAAGACATTCAACGAATCAACAGAAAGTCTAACGCAGATGTTAAATATTGGATTAAAAATATTGAGCAGCCTGCTGGTGCTCGGCATCTAGTCACCCAAATGCTGCCGTACTAAACCAGCTAATCCTCGGATTCCTGTCTACACAATTAACTAATAAGCAATATCCTTGACGTGCTCTTAACTTTTGGATTTCATGACTGCCAATGCCAATGGGCTCGGCAATGTGACTTTAAAATCCCTAATAATGATCACATTTAGGTATCTGATTATGATAGAATAGATGTCATTGAGCCTTTGACATTGTTGAATACATTTAATCTTTTCCTTCCTTATACCATGTAATTAGCACCATTAATTAATTGTCTTAAAACGATCTGTTTGACTATTGCAGCTAGCAGATGTGATCATGCATGATATGAATCTTAAGTGGGACTTCCAGATTGAGGAATCCCCTTAGATTTTCCTAACAACTATAGGAAAATCTAATGAAATCCTAATAAGATATATTCCGAGACTTGTTTATGACAAGTTTGCTATGTACTTAAGGTTTTATAATTCATCTGATTTTGTCACGTCCGTTCTTAGATAATTAACACTGTGATTCATGAGTCACATGAATATATATGGGGTTAGCACGACAAAATTAATATGAAATTCTTCCAAGCTGGTTGGGGAGGAAAACAAGCAACCTTTTGTTCAACGCCTCCCATATTTATTTTTTTCAAGGCGGCGAGAATATTAGACAAAACATGATATAGCCTGATCATAAGCTTAATTAGCTGGCGTATAAATAAACTAGTAAATAAATAAGAGCAGAAAAGACCAATATTAGAGAAGTCTAAGAGGGATCGATGAAGCTTACAACCATGCAAGCTTTTAGAGAGCCATGAACTCTCACGTCTGCACTATGGCTCCAGGAATTATCACCCGCAGGCAGCAGCCTGGTACCAACTTAAGTTGAAAAGGAACAAAAACAAACTGACAAAGATGTCAACAACATCATTAGAGCCAAAGGGTCAACGAGACTTGTCATAACTGGGATTATATTTTTATTTTATCAACAGCATCCTTCGCAAAAAGCTAGTTTAACATAATGATAAATTTAAACGAACAGTAATTTTTTTTAATTTTTATAATGGCATAAATAACTGGTCATATATGCTTGGAATATATTTATATGATGTAACTCTATTGTAAAAAGAAAATTGAATCAACCAGGAGTGATAAAATATCGATTAAATAATAATTATTATTTTTTATATATTTAAAATATTGAAGATACTTGATAAGTTGATATTACCTTTAGCAGTTATATGATGAAAGTGTGGATTATCATTTATTTATTTATTTTTACTATCCCTCAACTTTGCAGACATTAAAAAATTCAGTAAAGGAGAACTCATTGCTAGATCTTTTCAATTGGGTTCTCGAATGTTATATCTTCCATCCCATGCTGAGCATTTTGATATTGTCACGAATCTTCACAATCGGCCTGTTTATTTTATTTGGGTAGTAACACCGTGTGGTATTTTATGTCCAAGTATGAAGAAAGTCAGCAACAACTCTCAAACGAGGCCTCATCAAGGGGACAAAGTCACAATTTAAATATTATTTTTATCGGTAAAGATAACAAAGATTATTTTGTATGATTATAATGGTCTCGATAAGTGCCCCTGATCGTGGAGTCGTATTGGGCCTCCTCTTTCTTTCTTTCGGGGCATACTCCCCGGCAGTGACCTATTGGGGGGTGTTCGTAGGACCCCCGCCGTTCAACATCTCGATTGGTAAGATTTTGCATCCCTTAAGAGTTTGATGCATCGATCCTACCATTAGGGTGTAGTCTCTAGATTTAATGAAATATATATATATGAAGTAAAACCTATAATATTTATAATTATCTGAATAAATTTATGAGAGTACTGTTATATTAAATACTAAATAATATTATAGAATGCACTTACGATATCTATTTTTCTCAAATCCGACGTCCAGTTTAATTACATGGGAGAGATCGGACACTGCAGCAGCAAGGAAAGCTCCACTCAATAAATTACATGGGAAAATTATAGCATGTCTTGCACGAGCTCATGTGGAATCATATCCCACCTGATTTGCATTGGCAATGTTGTAGATATGGAACAAGAAAATATAAATGGAGCCACGAGGATCACGTATATCGACGACCATTTTGTAGCATGTCCTAACAGGATTAACGATACGACAGTCGGCGTCAATGTTGACTTCCATGTTTGCAAAAAGAAAAACACAGAAATTGGCAACACGATGTGGAAAAGTGAACCCACGTGCAGGAGAGAAGTTGCAGTAGTACTACTGTTGAATCGTGTGGGGGTGTCGGCAATAATGGGTATAATAAAGAAGAACGTCTACAAAAGGCCATAAAAGGCCATGGAATTTGTTCATCTGTCTACTCTTCAGGTGTCCGCCTTCCAACAACCATCATCATTTGCCATGGCCGAAAGTAGTCGTGATTACCGATTACGATCAGCATGGGATTCGAAATCGGGTAAGGAAATATGAATGATTCAAATGGCCGGCAAGTTAAATTATGCGATCCACGATAATTATAAATCGGACACTTGCAAGAGAAATAAAAATAAAATGCGTATAATGCAATGGTTAGAACAAGATGACTTGTACACTTAAAATGCGAGTACACCTAAAATGCGAGTCATAAGAAGGAAATTTTGAAATGGAAAAGTTTTCTTGTGCTGGTGTAGACACACGTGCATAGGAGAGGGAAAGATCAACGAAATTCTCTGTTCTTCTAGGTATATTCAAATTTGTGGATGAATTCACGGACACTTCTGACGTGGCAATTGTTTTACAATAAATAAAAAAAAATTAGAGAAAGAACAAGCGGAGGACGAAATCCCCATTTCAGCCCACGATAGTCTCCCCATTTTCGTCACCTATTTTCAACTCCCCATTTTTGTCAACCATTTTCGCATCCCATTTTATGGATCTCTTATGTCTCTCTTGTTTCTTCGGATGGCTTTTGAAAATTCCCACCCAAACTTCCACCCAAATAAAACATTAGGGGCATCTAACTAGCCTCCGGCAATGGCTCTTGAAAATAGTTGAAATCCTGCAGTTTCATAAAGAACCCAAAAACAATCTCTTTCACACTCAAAATGGTGTAGAATATTGCTCTCCGTACCCAATTATTATTATTATTTTTCATATTTCAGCAATTGAGGGTTAACTTTCTGGATTGGAATGATGGAGGACTTTTTACCCAAAAGGTCCTATGACCAACAATACAACAAGAAGCTACATGACAACCCAATGAATCCTGTGTTGCTACCTGCGCGCCCACACTATCTTACAAATCTCCAACCATTCTTGAACTTTTCAAATTGCACAAACATGAATGAAGGAAGCTGCTACGACCTTGAATGGCTTTGATTTTCCTCATCTTTGCCACCGAAGCCAGGATATGGTGGTATCTTCCCTTTCCTTACGGAACAGTGGGAAGACTTGCCAATCCATGTCAACGACTCCGAGGACATGATCGTATACAACTTCCTCTGTGATGCCATTAGGTTTGAATGGTCTTCCTTACATTTGAGGTCGACAATTGCAAAGCTGAAAAGCTCATTCCTATCAGCACTTTGTTCCCTGCCCATTTCGCAACCCAGCCCTTCTCCTCATGTCAAGACGCGCCGTTTTATTAAACACCTGCCATATCATCAATTCGTGCACAATGGGTGTACCAAATTGACTGGATTTAGAGTTTTCCGTGAAACAATGTGAACAAGCGTTCGTAGCCTAACGGATAGGGTAATTAATTTCCTTTAGACGTACGTATGCCAAAAGAAGTTGTTCTTTTGCAATGAATTCTAGGTTTGTACCATCGATCATTGAGGAATAAGCAAAAGAAATTAAAGATATGTTTGTGTACGAAATAGTGCTAGCTTTATGCTTTCAGGAAGACAATGATGCCAAGGAAAGAAAAAAACATCACAAAGATGGCCTAGCGATCGATTCCCTCCTCCTCTAAAGATTCACATCTCAAATGCATTTAGAGGCTTTCTCCTTCAAGGAGTGTGTTTAACACCTATTCTGTAGAGGTTGTTGAGCCTAATTTATTAATGTAGCGTCTGATTTGATAACCTGACCCGACAATGATTCGTCACGATTTTTTAGTAGAGTTTTAATGAGGCTTGGCTAATAGGCACAAGCCAAAGCGAACATATAGACGCCTCGTGAGAAATAAAAAGTTCGCTCAATATTTGCACAATAGGTCACTTGAGCAACGTTCTAGCAAAGAGTTTATCCAACACTCACTTGACATGTTGTTCAAGTAAACATTAACTAGAGAGTTCAAAAAAAAAAGGTAAAGAGTTTACTCGAAACACGCTTGACACATCGCTCGAACAAATAACACAATAATTGAAAATTTGGGATTTGTATTGTGTAACCCATATATATATGTTTATTATGAACGGCCAACATTATAATTTCATTTTATATTATACTTTAACATTTCTCAAGAGAATAAAATCTTATACATTCACAAGGATGTAGGAACGTTGTCAAATCATATAAATTTTTATATCGTCGGATTTATTTTTTGTTCTATCTTAGTTTTCTATGGTCGTTTTCACAACATCATCTCTCTTTCATGAACAGGCGATCATTCGAGGCATAAGATACAGATCATAAATGCTTCGAACTTCTAATTTTACAAGGGCTTTTAAATTTAGCAGAAAGTTTCGGGCTTGTAATGCAAACAGATAACATATATTCAAGTATTATTACTTCCAAGTTCCAACCATGCTGGCTCCTTGCGTAGGCCCATTAACCCAAAAGAAACAGACTCTGATTCCCAAAAGCCCCATTATTAAGACCACAAGTTATTTGTTCTATTTAGGCTTGATTTGAATAGTAAATTAAAATAAGATAAGTTGAGATATTTTATAAATATGAGTAGAATATTTAAGTTGAAATGAGATGAGTAAAAAACAATTTGAGTTAAAATTTTTTATGGGATTTTAAGAAATGAGAAAGAAAAAATTGAATAAAAATATGATAAATTTAAAATATTGTTAGAATATAATTTTTAATGTAATTTTTGTTTTAGAATTTGAAGATTTTGAATTATTTTAAATTGAAAGAAAATGTTGAATTTTTTTTTTTAAGATTTGAAATAAATAACTTTAAGCTAAAGTATTCAATATAGCTTTGATTATACGTGGGCAATATAATTCTTAGGATGATTGGATTCTACGAAACAAGACCGTAATTGGAAAGGTACATTTTTTAAAATTTGATAATTAAAAAAAAAAAAAAGAGATCAATAGATCTGAAAAATATGACAATTGAAAAGGGGATAAAAAATAATGTTTTATTATTATAGAGAGTTAGATGCCTAATCTAAGATGGGTTAAGTTTTTTTAATGGAGTAGCTAAAATGTTAAAAAAGTGACGAAATATTGAATAGTGAGTTGAGATAAGATAAGCTGAAATGAAAGTTAAATAAAATATTGTTAGAATATTATTTCTAATATTATTTTTGTTTTAAGATTTTAAAAAGTTGAATTGTTTATTGTATTTTGTTTAGAAATTTGAGAAATTTATAATAATTAGATGAGATGAAATGAGTTGAGTTATTTTCTCAATCTAAATAAAACTTAAAACTTTGCCTAACCCAATGGTAGTGCTTAACATAGCTTACAATCAAAATGAGGACAGGAGTAAAACCAAAGACTCAGGGTGTGATATAGTATGTGTGAGACTTGAAAAGCTAGAGCAACTTTATTTTGAATCTTACAAAAAGATATGTCCTATATATCCACCTGTCTATTATGAAAAATTTTATATATCATATTACCATCTTAATTTTATTCTACTAAATATGATGTGACATATTTATTACTTTTAAATGATTATTTATAGCATGTTTGTTTTTCATCAAATGATAATAAATGAGTCACATCTTACTTAATAAGATGAAAATAAGATGAGAGTGGGATGTATAACATTACTCATCTATTATATATATAACCTTTAAATGCATCCAACAGTTGTAAAGGATCCCATTATTACAATTGGCATTAAAAACATAAAACAAAACAAAACCAGAAAAGAAATATAAGGATATGTTTTAGATTTATATAAAGTGGAAAAAAGAAAATGTTAGTCTCCCAAGGTCAGGAGCGACATAAAACAGGCTCCTAGAAGGAGTGTAAAATTAGCTCCGATTTGAAGTCTAAAATTAGTTAGCATTTTGGGGTTCATGAAGTCAGCAGCAAGAAGATCAACAAGTGCCATGTATATCAAAATTCCAGCCGATCCGGATAAGAGAAGCCCCTGAACTATGAGTGCGGTAGGGCTATTCTCCTTATAGGCGTTCGAAATGCCTATGCCCACTGCTATCCCTGCTGGGGTGGTCAGGGAGAAGAATAGTATCATAATTGCTACGGTTCGATGCTTGAATTTAGCCTGAAAAAATTACATATGCTTCACTATAAGCACCTTGTTTTCTTCTACTTTATTGGAGTAACGCTCTTCCTTGGCTTGACTACCCAAAGGGCCAAAGCCACAAAGTTGAAAGTCACGGACCTAAAAACTCAGGAACAAAGGGAGGACCCTAATCCAATTTTGTATAATGAAAGAGGTGAGTTGAGTTGATTAATTGAGTTGAGATGAGATGATATGAGAGTTGAAAGTTGAATAAAATATTATTAGATAAATATAATTTTTTAATATTATTTTTATTTTAAAATTTGAAAAAGTTAAATTTTTATTATATTTTGTTTGGAAGTTTGAAAAAATTATAACGATTAAATGAGATGATATGAGTTGAGATAGAGTATTTCATTATCCAAACCACCCCTTAACCTTCTAATTCATCATATTATGATTTTATGATTATTATGTGTAGAAATGGGTGAATAAAAGTGTCTTTTTTTTTTAAAGATAAATATATTTTTAAGAGTACCTGGGAGATGCATCCGCCAAGTCCGATGCCCTCAAAAAATTGATGAAAGCTCAACGCTGCTATTAGAGGCTTGATTGTCTTTGGACTCTCTGAAGCACCAAGCGATACCCCGATAACAACAGAATGAACCACAATGCCCAACTCCAGAACCTGTGCATTGTATTGATTTATATAAAGTCAAGTTTTTTTTTTTTCCTTTTAACAAAATTATTGCAGAAATATTGCTTTTATGCCTAACTTCAAAAAAAAAAAAAAAAATAGTTGCGTTTGAATGTTGAACTGAATTGAATTGATTTCTTTATGAATAGTAGTAAGTTGAAATAGTGGAATGAGTTCTGTGAAGTCCATTTAAGATGAGTTTATATGTATTTAGATGTTAAGATGAATTCAGTATTATTCATGAAAAGTTGAAAAAGGTCGTAAGTCCAACGTGTAAAGAGATTGAAAATTGAAAAGGGTTGTAGGACTCCTATGTAAAAAAATTTTAAATTGAAATAAGTTTAGTAATTTAAAATTTGTGTATTTAAATATTATATTCAGTTTAAAATTAAACTAAATCAAATTGATCTCGAGCGTGTGGAGCCGCCCACTACCACCACCTATAAGCATGTAAATTTAGGATGCATCTAATCATTTAAATCTTTATTTACCATTTTGGGCATCTCATAAGAAATTAATTTTCCTATTTAGATTGAGAGATGGAAAAATGGGAATCCAATTATCTTATCTTATCCATTTAAATAGCTGTTTCTTCTCATTTTGCTTGTCCTTTATAAAACATTATTTAAAAGAATAATGGTATATACCATACTCTCATCTTATTTTTATCCTATTAATTAAGATGTAGCTTATTTATCACCATTGAATGATAAAAAAAATATATAATAAATAATCATTTAATATTAATAAATATACCCCATCATACGTAATGAGATAAAAATAAGATGGTAATATAATATATAAAATTTTCTTATTTAAAAATTCTACCAACCTTTGGAGTTATGGACCCAACCTCTGAGGAGGGAAAAGTATTGATTTGAAAATCGTACCATACCGGCCACTGATCTGGTACAGATATATGGGCTGTTTCATACCGGTCTTGGCCGGCCTATATTTCGGCCTGTACCAGCCGGTATTTCGGTCTCTATTTTTTTTTTCGTTTCTTCATACTATAAGCTTATTTTTTGACCCTCAATTCAGGTCAGACTATTTATAATTTATACATATATGTATTCATGTATAATTTCTTCCTATATAGACTATTATTTTGAAATATAATTTATATATATAATTTATTCATATATCGACTATCCCGAAACGGTACACGAAACGGTATCGATATCGAAATATTTTATTCCAGTACCTTGACCGGTACGCCATTCGATACGGTATTCAAAACATTGGAAAAAAGTGTCATACCAACCTCTGGAGTTATGTCCCCAAGAAGTTTTCTTTTAAAGGCTTTTGCATAAATTATAATTTATGGACATAAAAATTAGAGAAATTACTTTTTGGAGGATAATTGACAATTTTATAGTGTATTAAGAATGTTATTGCTTGACTCTCAAAAAATAATATGACATAAGAGCATTCACATTCAGTTTATTATAATTTTTCTAAATTTTAATTAGAAATTACTTATAATTTTCTTTTAAATTTTACTCATATTTAAAAAATCCTCTTACATTCCATTTTTTATTATTTCTCTAGTTTATTAAAATAATCATTTTATATTCTATTTTATTATTATTTCTACTACTTTATTTCTACATCTTTAACTATTTCATATAAAATATATATAAAAAAGATTTATGAGATTAATAGTGACTCCTTATATTTGGAGTCACAGTTTGCATCCTAAACCTATGTCTTAAAATAGGAAATCGGATATAAGACTTATCTTGTTAAAAAGTTAATTTGACTTCCTAGATTTTAGGAATAATAGTGGTTTAAGGCATCGGATGAGAATGCTATGATGTTGAGGAGGAACTACAGATAGTTTTCATTATTTCAAATTAATTAAGAAAATAGAGAAAACATAAGAATTGAAAATTTTGAAAATTATGTTTAATTCTTGCATAAGAAGATCACTAGTCATCAGATGGATGCTTTTTAACTCTAGACAAAAAGTGCTGGTTGCAATAATGTAATCTCTGCGTCGATCAAAATTATAGAAGAGAGAGAGCAAAATTATAGAAGAGAGAGAGAGAGCGAGGGGTAGAAGAGTCCTTGACTTACCTGAGATATTATGCGGTGGCGGATGAGATCAGATGAATTCGACCTCTCTGAGACAAATGCAGGACCATGAACATGTGCCCCATCACTTTCCTCATCGGCGTTCACTGGCTGAGCTTTTCTAAACTCAGACCTCTTTTGGTACCCTGTTGCAAAAGCTTCCATCATCATAGTTCCAATGGCCGACACCATTGCTACAAAACCGGTAAAGGGAAACTTTCCCCACAGATTTCCCCCAATGCATGGGCTCGTCAAGCTTGCAAAAGCATCGGGTAGTACGTGAATGAACCCGGTTGCCAAGATCACCCCGGCTGCGAAGGCCTTTATAAGGAAATAAATATCTTTCTCTGGGTGAAATAATGTTTTCTTTACCAAATATGGAAGACAAACTCCTAGCAAACTGGCAATTAGGATCGAAGCCATGGCGACCAGTTTGTATTTGAGTGCGTCGGATGTTTTTCGATCTTCTTCTTGGGATTCACATATGCACTTTGAAGAGACTAAGATGGGACCCCCAACGAGAAGAATAAGGGAAGTGATGGTTAAGGATTTGCAGGAAAATCTTCGGAACTTGATCATTGTTAGGATACAAGTAACTAGGCAAGACACGATCGAGGAAATAGTGTAGCTTCGTTTCGAGAATTAAGTATTGATGCGAAGTATATATAATACATAGAGAGGTTAGAAGACTCATGCTACATTCCCAGAAAGCCTTTTTGTGGGCATGTGTGTGAGAAAGAGACAGTGACAGCGAAAACAATTGGTTTAGTTGTCAATTACTCACCCCATTGGCTGGACGTATGAAGACCATTTGTATAGGTCATTGAAGGCAGACTGCAAGATGACAAGCGTAGGATTGTTAGCTTTATCATGCTGTCATTCCATTCGATACAGAGATTCGATCCACAAGAAATCAGGAGCAACTTACAAGGGCTTATGAAAATTTGTGTCTTTTCCTTCCCCCATCTCCATTGAGTTCTTGCCTGACCTTTTTAATTCCACGAAACTCTATATATCCCTTAATTCATTACAAGAAAAATGGTTTTTCGCATCACTTAAATTGGATACGAAAAATACAAAATGGTTACCAAAGTTTTTTTGACAACCATTTTGTACTTTTCGCATCCAATTTAAGAAAAGCCATATTTTTTTATAGCTTTCTTGCAAATAATTCAAAACTAGTAAGACAAATGAACGTGTTGTCGAGATCATCTTCTCCAATTATTGGTCTACCTAATAGTACCTTTTGATTTCCTTTTCATACGTTTTATCTTTTCTATTTCTTTTTCTAGCCTTCGAGATAATAGGTCGAATGCTTTAATTTAATCCACGTAGGTTGTCTTTCTGCACGGATGAACTGTCAATTGCAACCCATAAGGTGTCGTTTGGTTATGACGGTTTTGGTGATATTTTTTTTAGTCTTTAAATGCACTAAACTAAATCAAGGATATGACAGGAAGAGGCCGTATCGTGCTCTAAACAAAAATTCCATTATAATTGACCCAGTTTTGTTAGGGGTACACTATAATCAATTCATGTTTAGGTGTTTTGGACGAGGCTATCCACTTTTGTTAATATCTCCAAATCTACATTTATGGGAAGGAGGAACGTACGTACGTAACAGGATATCTCGAGGCATAGACCAAATTGTTAGCAGCTCATGGGTGGCTTACGAGATTGTACCAGTGTATGTGTCACACACATCGGTGGTGGATCGATCGATGCGGACCGTA
The DNA here is from genome assembly GCA_011037825.1 of Carya cathayensis. NCBI lineage: Eukaryota > Viridiplantae > Streptophyta > Magnoliopsida > Fagales > Juglandaceae > Carya > Carya cathayensis. The sequence goes on along the minus strand of QGSO01000140.1, from coordinate 678,313 downwards.
TACCGTTTACACACGTAGATTTGCGGCGGCAAATGCTGCTCAAACGACTCTTCTTTGATTGATGCACTGCTCAAGAATGTTAGAGATTAACAGCCAGAAAACCTTCTAGCAAGGCGCGTGTTTCAATTAAGTAGTAGAAAAGCAATAAATCTACTATAGTTTTTACCTAAAAGCAGAAAATAGTAAAGAAACCAAAGGGAAACATCGCCAGGTTTATATTATATTGCAGAAAGAAAGAGATGAGAGAGCGATCGAGGAGCTACGTACTCTTCCGATGTGGGCATATTATATAGAGTTTTGCTACATACAAACACAGTTGCGCACTAATCTGTGTATCAATACTGATTTATTCATACTTAAAATTTAAATTAACACTATTTTCAATAAAATTTACTTTTTGACCAATCACATCACATTGGTATACAGATTAGTGCACAATTATACTTACAACTATATTTTTCCTATTATATATGTTGTAGTTTTTCATCTTGGTCTTTTCGTCTTGTCAATTTGGTAGGAGATTAGAATAGACTCCCAAATGGGGGCACGAAGAGTCATTTTTACAATATTAACAGTACTGATCATGCAAGCGCGCTATGCTTTTAGAAAAATTTTCAACCCAAAATTCCTCAATACCAATAATGGGCACATTTACACCCATTTTCACTCCAACCATCAAGCAATTCAATTTTCACAAAGCACAGTTAATTTCCACCCATGCATGTGCCTCCACCATATATATATATATATATATATATATATATATATACTAGTAAAATGAAAACGTCCAAGGGACGTTTTGCCTACTGAAGGCAAAATATAAATGTAAAACTTTTTAATGAAAACAAATAATAGTATACAAGAAAAATATAGTAATTGTATTAAAACAATTGTATATCTGAAAAATTAGAACATAACAAGTTATCTCCTACAACAATAATAGATTGTGGCACCCAAAGACATAAACCATGGTCGAAAGCCTGATGTACAACCTTCTTTGCTAAATCAACACAAAATGATAAAAAAATGTATTCACTACAAAACAACATAAAGGTTTTGGTATTAAAATTGTAATAACTTAAAACATAAGAAATTACTTTATTTTAGGCAGATTACTATGCAAACAGTTATCAATCATAGTCAATTATGTTTTTACTTGTTACTTTAAAAATAAAATCATGGGAAGTTCTATTTTGTTGGTGATTTTGTGCCTGGATACATGGAAGATCTGCAAAACCTAGTTACAACTGTGGGAGGTACTGTTTTGAAAAGCAAAGAAAAGCTATCTCAATTGATCCAATAAGTTAGTGCAACGTACAAAACACATTTGCCTAATTGGGTGAGATAAGATTTTTAATAAAAATAATATGATTTTTTACAAAAAATTAATTAATGCACAAAATTGAATCACCTCTTTGTGAAGTCTGTGTTATAATATTTTTCAAATATGGCAAATGCTCATACATGATATGAATTTAATGCTTGTATATGATCAATAGAAAAGTAAAGAATATAAATGTAAAAAATTAAAAATATGATAAATTAATACAAATTATTAACAGTGTGAGATTATTTCTCTTACTTACCAGACAATTTCAATTCTTCCAAGAATCAGGAAAGAGAGATATCAGCCATTGGATCAGATCAGGAACTACTTATTATTTAGTTAATTTATTTTAGTATTTAAAATCACTATCATTGGATCATATCAAAAACCTAGAATGAAGGGCTAGATTAGATCCCAAAAACCCTAATATTTTTCCTCATTTTCCCCTCCCCTTTCCCTCTTTTCCCTCCAGCAGCCACCTTCCCCGATTTTCTCCTCCTCCTCTCGCAGCCAGCCTCGCTGCCACACCCCGATGGCCACCTCGCTGGCTTCACCCCACGTTGCCAGACCTTCCACATCGATATCCTCCCGCAACCACGCCCAGCCCCAAAAACCCATGGATTTTTCTCCTCAAAATCCTCCTACTTCATGCCCCACCGAGTGCCACCGCGACCCAGCCCCACACCAATTGACAGCAGCACCCCACGGCCTCAACGATCCCCTCCCCTATATTATATGCCTCTCTCTCTCTCTCTCTCCATGACCAGATTGAAGCCCTAAGCCTCTCTTTCTTCTCTCTCAGTTTCGCCACCAAGCGCTGCCACCACGCCACAGCGAGCAACCCACGAGCCTCCTCCACGCCGTGCCTCACCACGACGACCACCTCCTCCCTAGATCCACCGGTCCAGGCAGCCCCGTGCCTCTCCCTCCCTCTCTACCCACGGATCTCCTTAGATCTAGTGCCTAGCCACCGTCAACCACCATGTCTCGCCACCTATAGTCACCTAGGGTTAGCCCCGTGACCCAGTCTCCACGCCACTATGTCCAGCCAACCAAGGCCATGCCTCTCTCTCCTTTCCCCTTCGGCTTCCAACACCCAAGCGCCACCTCCCACTACCGTACACCCTTTCCACTGTTGTGTTTTGTACGGACTGTAAACCGAATAGTGTAAAAACTAAACATACCACATACACGGACACGGAAACGGAAAGGAAAATCGCTATTTTTTCCTGTAGCAATGTGATAGACACTTATTATTATAGATAGATATATATATTGTACTGTAAACGTATTGTGAGGCCATCCATCCATCATGAGTTCAGTGTCCGTGTCCGTGTGCTTTTGGCTCCATTCATGATTGAAGTTTGACCCAACTTTTACCCAAACTTGCAATCGCATAATGCATCATGTGAACTTATATATGTCTATGAAGTGAATCATGAGATCAGGTTCCTCAATAAGTAATTACACACCCACACACATACATACATACATACATACATACATATAGGGAGAGACTTGGAGCCGGTCGGGTGTCACACTTTGTTTTACACCAGCAAATAAATAGTTGCCACGTTTGAATTTCATCTACATTGAGTGTAGACCCACTCACAATAGATCCAGTTTCTATTCCTGAACCCTCTGCCCGAGATCTCCCAAACGGGACCGATGCCTCTTCATTGAGCCGACACATCTCCTTCTCTCCCCACCGCCGTCGGCCTCCTCCCTTGTCTCTCTGTCGCTCTATGTGAGAAAAACAATATGCTTGCTCACATGTCCACTGTCCTCCCAACCCCTATTGGCTTGCTCCCACCGTCCACTGTCTTCTCCTCCTTCCATCCTTGTCAACCTCCATCGTCCCTTCGAAACTGCCCCTTCGAAACACCCCCCCCCGGGTCAACCTCCATCGATTGAAGAATATCTAAGGTTAGAAACTCAGTCTATGATAGGCAAATAAGATAAACTAAATCTGATTTGGTTGCCTATTAATTTGTTTTGTTTGGTTGTCACGAACATTTGAGAAAATGTGAGAAATCACGAGGCTTTGTTTCAAAATGATTTATGGGAAATATAGTCAGGTTCTTAACTACTTGTACGTGGATCTTTTCTTAGTTCATATGGTGAGACTCTTTAAATTATACACAATTTTTTCATGAAAGGTTGCATATTGCTTTATTAGATCCAGATTGGTTACTAAAAATAAAAAATCTCATCTCATCTCATTATTATAATTTTTTCAAATTTTCACATAAAATATAATAAATAATTTAACCTTTTCAAATTTCAATACAAAACTAATATTAAAAAATTATATTATAATAATATTTTATTTATTACAATTCAAAATATTTCATCTCATCTGTGTAACTAAACCAAATTTTAATAGAGATATATCTTCTATATATAAAAAGTATGTATGAAACGGAAAATCTTGTTTTAACGATTTTTCTTGTTTTTTCCGTTAAAGTTAACACTGTTTGTTTAAATACGTGTGAATGTAATCGACATATAGAATGAAGACATAAATTTTGAGAGAGATAGCATTCAATGTTGTTATATGATTTATTAATCACAATAATTACAATACTTAATAGTTTATATAATAATAAGTAATTAAATATTAGTTATTATATTTTTCTCTTTGTCCTTAACATATACATGTGTATTAGGTGCATAAGACGTGAATTCCTAAGTATAATATACGTGTATTAGACGTTTCATTAACTCAGATTATTGAGTATTCCAAATTTAAAAATCTCATATAATATATAATGCAAGTGTGTTTAATTAAAGTGTTTTTTTTCCCATGGTAGTAGGACGTAGCTTCCACTAAGTCATATTTCACACGTGGGCTTGCTATGATGGGCACGTGACAAAGGCCGTGTTCCTTGAGCTAATCAAGATAGAGTAAATTCGGCCAACAATTTCAAAATATATTTTAGGATTTATATATATATATATATAGAAAATATTATACCATAAATTTTATAAAAAGATTATGTTTTAACTTTATGTTGATCCTGATCGACTCAACCAACAACAAAATAAGAATTTCAATATTGTCTCTATTGATCGTCTATAGGATGACATAAATTGATGAATTATAATACAAACATCAAACGACATATATTTTAAACGTGCTTTGCAGGTTGGTTCCACCTAGTATATATATATATATGTATGTATGTAGAGAGAGAGAGAGAGAGAGAGAGAGAGAGAGAGAGAGGCAATAAACTAGGGTCTCATGTGGTCCTTAAATAAAAACTAGGGTCACAAGACACATGGTCCAAAAATAACAACTAATATAGTATTAAATGTGACTGAGTAATGTGATGATTGTGTCTTCATATGGTCCAAAAATTTAATCAAATGAAAGAGAAAGATATGATAGGTCTCACTCACCTTAACTTTCTGAAAACAAATGAGAGAACTATGTCTAACCCACCAAAAAAACCTGCATATTTATGAAAATAATTCAAGTGTTTTTCTGAATTATTCTTTCGCCACACCTTGTTGAGAGCAAGAGCATCAGATCTAAGATTTAAAATGAGTGAGACAAATATATATATATATATATATATATTAAAAGAAATACTTAAAGTGAGCAAGAGAAAAGAAAATGGGTAATCTCTGCAACTAATTAAGAAACTAGGCTAAACGAGTCGAGCAGTGCAGAACAGTACTTTTATTTTGTGGGGAGATCTAAAGTATTTGTGCTGAACAGAACACATGTTGCTAGTATTGATTCTCGGGTAACAGTTAATACTGCATTATTGATATTAGAGAAAGCAACTTAGGTCTCGTTTAGATACACAATTTATATGAGATGAAATGTTATATTTTAAATAATAATAAAATTTTTAAGTTAAGATGAGATAAAATAATTTATAAAAAAAATGTGTGTTTGAATAGTGAGATAAGATGTGATAGTTTTTAATTTTTAAGATTTGAAAAATGTGTGGATCCCACTATTTTATAGAAAACCGAATTTTGCATTGTTTATATACTGTTCACATGCTTGTCATTTACTGTTATGTCAGTTTTGTATTGTTCATGTACTGTTTACTGTTAGTTTTCACTGTTAATTATTATTTATTTAAGTGGATATTTGTAAAATTTAGAGATAAAATATAATGTGTTTGGATAAAAAAATTATTGTATGATACATATGTGATGAAAATATCTCATATGTACCGTGCATCTAAACTGAGCCTTAGTCTAGCCAATCTAATAACAACCTATCAAACATCTCAATGATTTTATTAAAAAATAAAAAATAAAAGGGCCTATCAAGAGTTTTGGCTGTATTTAAGGCTACTTTTTTTTTTAATACTTCCTAAACATTTTTCATTAGTTCTCTTTATATTAGACTTACAGATTGTTTGGATTAAGATCTTCTTAACTCATCTCATTTTATGAAATTAATAAAAAAAAATTTAATTGAAGTATTTTTCTGGTATCAGGTTGAATGATGGGTACTTTAGAAGGAGATGATGTTGAGATTTTAGATGATTCTAGCACCGATGAAACTGAAATTTTTGAAGACGATGTCATTTTCATATGTGAAGCCGTATGTGAGGCTACAATTTGACGATCTAGAAGATGCACATAGTTATTATAAAGTCTTTTCCAGACAAACTGGTTTTAGCATTCGAATAAATCATACTCGGTTGTCAAATATAGATAGATCTTTAATTAGAGTAGAGTATGTGTGTTTAAGAGAAAGATTCCGTCACCATAATTCTAAACTTAAAGAAAGAGCAAGACCTGAGGCTACAGAAATAAAGTGTGGGTGTACTATAGCATAATCATGAGTTGTTGACACCTAGGAGTATAAGTTTGTTTCGTGGGCATAGACGGATGATGCAAGCACAAAAGGATTTAATAGACATGCTAAATGAGTCGGGGATACCAATATAGAAAATAATGTCCATGTTGAGTAAAAAGTCAGATGGTGATTATAATATTAGTTGCATTACTAAGGACATTCAAAATTACTTAATCAATTAAAGGATATAACTTCTTGAAAAGGGAGACGCACAAAAGTTATATGCTTACTTTTTGGAAAGTGAGCGTAATAATCCAAACTTTGTATATTCAATTCAAGTTGATGAGAATGGATCAATGGGAAATTGCTTTTGGATAGATGCTAGATCAAGGGCCACATACCAATGTTTTGAGGATGTTGTTACGTTTGATGCATGCTACGTATCTCACAAATTAATCACTACAAGATGCCCTTTGTTTTGTTCACTAAAGTTAATCATCATCATTAATCTGTGATTTTGGATGTGCGTTACTTATAAATAAGACAATCGAGTTTGGTTAAGGTTAACAACATCACAATAAATCACCACATCACAATAAGTCTAATTAAGAGATGTGTATAATATCTAAGAGTTCAAAAGATGTGTATATATCTAAAAGATCAAGCATAACTAGATGAAAATATGATTCTCATCTCTTTTCTAGTCGTAGAGTCTTTTACAAATACAACTTGAATGTAGTGTGCAACAACCCACATTTACTAATTCAAAAAATAAATACAACTTGATAAGCCAAGTATATCTTAATATAGCATTAAAAGATTTACATTATCATTGACTTTAAAATGCACACTATTTTTTAACCTTATAATATGGACAATTCAGAAACTGCTGACTAAAACTTTTTGGATTGTCTGACGTCCACGTTTTGGAGAGAATGCCGCAATAACATTGTAGTCTTTATCCTAAGATCAATTCATCTCCTGCCCTCATAGATTGTAAGCTAGATATAGTGTCTTCTCCACTATTTTCTATATTGCTGCAAAGAAAAAGAACATACTCCGTTAACTATTGTTGCTCCAGGCCCAAAATACTCAGTGAATATAAAATGCCATTGAACCAACATGGCATGGAACTGATCAGATTTTATTTTTAGAAAATTTCGTGTTTTCTACGCTCATCTTTAAAAATTTCTAGCATGGCACTCAGAGAAAAACATCCCCAGAACTTAGCTCAATCTCCACTCAAACAAACAAAACAGAGAATATTGAAAAAAAAAACACCAAAAACAAAGGCTATTTCCTTGGCAGGTTTTATATAGAGCCTCAAGGGGAATTCTTTTCATACATATCACTTCAAAATATTCCAAATTTACATTGATTTCAATTCAAACATCTTCAAATTCTCTGTTTGGGTTTACAAACATTTCTAAAGCTGCTAAGGAAAGTGCCTTCTAAGTTCTAAAAGACTTTTCATTTAAACCAATGCCATCTATTGCTTATCACCTACTTCGAAGGGAAGGGCATTGAGGAAAGCCTCTCTATGAGATGACACTGTTTGCAGACCACTAATGAGATTCATATCAAGAAAACAAGAAAAAAATTTCATTCAACATATAAGTAAAAGTGAATAAACTTAACAAGACAGTGAATCGAATAGAAGATAAATGAAGAATAAAGTTTAAAATGAATCTCTACTACTCAAGAATCATATCTAAACATTTGACATAAGAGGGATATACAACCACTCCCATACAATAAAGTGACGATGACCATTCTCAACACATGAGACATAACTTGTACAAAAGTTGTCTCTACATCTTCTTTACCCATGCATTGCTAGGGAATCAATTTATACAACAACTAATTTAAAGTTGCTATATATAAAGACCCCAATGCACAATAAACAAATACACAACATAATCATAGATACACGGATTCAAGTAAAATAGATGTGCAAAATGCATAGATATCGATGTTCAGCAGTGCCTAAGTTTAATGTTTTGTCATTTAAAATCGGGTGGGAGAATCTGCAATTGCTTTAATAAATTCGTTTTAATAAATTCATGTAGCCCTTTGGAAAGGGATAGGAACAATGGTTACTAATTCTGCCTCATTATGGACTCAATTTATTTCCACTAGTGCTTACTTTTCTTAATTCAAACCGTGAAAAGAAATTCAGCAACAGATTTTGTGGAGTAGAGTTACTTACACCCTGAAAAACATCCAAAATCTGCAGAATCAAATCCAATAAGCATTGAATTCAGCAGTACATTCTCAGTAAGAGAATCTCATCATTTCGTCTTCCTCTTTGACTATATATAAAGACCACAATGCAGAATAAACAAATAAACAACATGATCATAGATACACGGATTCAAGTAAAATAGATGTGCAGAATTCATAATATATGGATTCAAATAAACATAATCGATCATAGATGGATTTTCGCATCCAACATGCCCTAAATAAATCGACCCTAAATCTAGAATGCATATGTTACGGGGCTCATGGAGGAAGATTAGAGAAGGGTAAAGGAAGGAGCATGAGGTTCAGCAGAGGCCATTGCATATGGATTTACTGCAACCAGCATGAATCGTAACAGCATAATAAACAAAATCCACAATGCATAAATATATTCCCTAACTAAATCGATCCTAAATCAACCCTAAATTCAGCATGCATAATAAACAAAACAAACTTATAGGTTAAAACATGAAATAATATTAATGAAGGGTACCTATCTTACAGGTTAAAACGTGAAACTTACAGGTTAAACCTTACAGGTTGGGCACCTATCAGTGATCACCTATCTTGCATGATGTATGAAGGGTGCTTATTAAAAAGTGAAATAATACTAATGAAGGGTACATGATATATCAGTGATTTGTATCACTGGCACAAATTTCCACTAAAAATAGGAAATAGGAAATTATTTCTGTTTTATGTGACTTAAGTGTAAGTTGGTGTCAAGTTCTAGGCAGTGTATTTAGGTTTTAACCCGCGTTCTAAGGCCCTGTATTTGCTCACTATATGTCATTTTTGTGTCAGTGAATCAGTATAAAGTGATTTGTGTCAATGGACAAAGTGATGTAGATATTATTTTAAAGTTAATTATTATACCAGCTTTATCAGTTGGCCTTTTTTTTAACTAATATCTTTTAAAATTATTATTATTATTTTAAAATTATTATACCTATCAGTTGGCCTCTCTTTTATTAATATTTTTTAAAATTTTTATTTTTATTTTAAAATTATTATCTTAAAGTTAATTATTATTTTTTAAAATTATTATAAGAGCTTTATTAGTTGGCCTTTTTCTGTCAGTGGACAAAGTGATGCAAATGCAGCTTTTTACTACTCTGTGTTTCTAGGGCCTGCAATATGATTCGTTTTATGATCTGGTGATGCGACTCTTAAAAATATTATTTCAAAATTAATTATTATTTTTTAAAATTATTATACCAGCTTTATCAGTTGGCCTTTTTTTTACTAATATCTTTTAAAACTATTATTATTATTTTAAAGTTAATTATTATTTTTTAAAATTATTATACCTATCAGTTGGCCTTTCTTTTACTAATATTTTTTAAAATTATTATACAACTTTATTGCTTGTTTTATTTTATTTTTTTATTTTTGTTTCAACTCAGGTTCTAGGGCCCCGTGTGGCCGCTATGTCAGATGACTACATCATTTCGTGTCAGTAGGACTGGACTTAAATTTAATTTTTTGGATGGTTTTTTTATTTGCATTCTCTTTTTTATTTACTTAAGCTAATTAGTTTAAATAGCACTGTACAGTGCACCCTACAGAATACTTCCGTGGTTATTTCCCTTTCCTTCCAGAGCTTCATTTTCTTTCATGATTTGTTTGAAGTTGCATTCCTGATTATGTTGTCTGTATGTAAGTATTTATCTTCTGAGGCAAAGAAAGGGAATTTTAGCATTTGCTGTTTTATGGGTTGTTTTATGATTTATGGTTACTTTCTCTGTGTTCTATTTTTATGCTAATTTTACATCTTACATTTTTTTGGTTTATGGTTACTTTCTCTATATACTATATTACTAATCACTGTTGAGAAAAATAAGATGGCTGTTATTTTTTGCTTATTTTATGTTCTATTTATTGTATGTAGTATTAAATTGAATTTTAGCATTTGATATTTTATTCTACATTTTAATACTGATTCTTTGTTAGTTGTTTTATGGTTTATGGTTACTTTCTCCATGGGTTATTTTTATGCTAATTCTACATTCTACATTTTTCTGGTTTATGGTTTAGTTTCTGTATACTAAATTACTGATCACTGTTGAGAAAACTAAGCTTATTGTTCTTTTTGGGTTGTTTTAGGTTGTACCTTACTTTATGTTGTATTAAATTGAATTTTAGTTTCTCTATTTTATGGTTTTTTCATCTGCCTATTAGAGCATTGGCATTGGCTTCATCAAAGCCATCTTCAAAATTTGATGAAAAAGTACAAGTCTTCCATAAATCCAAACCTTCCTATCTATAATCCCACATTGGATTAGCCATTTGATTCATCAAAATAATAATATAATATTATTATTTTAATAATAATATAATTTTTTTTTCATATTTTAAAATTAAACTAACTATATGTACATTAATAATTTAATATGATATTTAAACTATTGATTTTCAACTAATTTTTTTCCTCAACCTAATTACCAACAAACACATTTTGCCCACCCTTCTTCTACCTAACAATCATATATATAATAATTTAAGGAACCAACAAACACATACAATTTGTTCATCTAACAATTATATTATGTCAATATTTTATCTAACTAATATTGAGCTCCTTATATTTTATCTAACTAATATTTTATCCAACAAACACGTACATATATATTGAGCTCCTTGCTCTAGTAATTTGATCTCAAAAGAAGTGAGTAAAAAAATCCAACCTGTTTATACTGCAGTATAATGTACTACTGCTGGTCATGGATATTTAACGAAGTGTAGTTTATTTTTGTATTAGTGCAATACTCTAATAATTTGATCTCAAAATACTCCATGTGAATAAACATCACAAATAACACATGCTTCCTGGAAGCTAGAATGGAGACAACCAACATCTATATCTATAATTTAGAATTGTATAAATAAAATCTGCTAGAGTTCATTCAGAAAGCATCATCCATAGATTTTTCATTGAAATTCAGCCTCAAGTCATCAATCCAACCACATAACAATGACACTAATTCACAATGAATAAATGACACAATAAACAACTTCCATTCAGATTTTCCCATCCATAAACAGAACCAATACAGAGTTTCTCAATACCTACAGCTTCTAGCCACAGTTCACTTCCAAAATACTTTAACAAACAACCTCCAAAATACAAGCAACTTCACATAATTTTGATATCCACAAACACTTTAACAAATTCACTCGGATTCACACAGCTTCTACCACAAACAATTCCAAAATACATTATACTAAACAAACAAAGTTTGAACCCTGTATACATTATACATTATACTCCGTTTCCCCATGTAACCCTGTATACAATGACTTCAGATTGTAGCCATAAGTTTGAAAAAACAGAAAAGAAAAGAGGCTAAGTAGAGATGCACACCTTGAAATTAAATGTGGGCTTTATACCAGCATCGATCCCTGTAAAAATTTTAAAATTCCCCCCTCAGTTTTGATTTTAACTGATGCCAGTTCATGTATAAGAAAGAATACCTTTCACTACTTCATTAGCTAGGGTAGGCAAATATATTCCTGCATATGACTCTCCAGCAATAAAAAATGGATTGGGGAGGGGTCCCACATCCCTTTGAAAAACAGTAACACTACTAATCGAAAAATGCTAAAATAGTAACACAAATCAAAGATGGAAACACGACTTAGGCAATCCTTCTTATCTTTTGAGTCTCCACGATACCCAGAAACCATAAACATATAAAAACTCCGATCTGATTTTCTCAAACGATCAAACAAGTAAGCTATAACAAATAACACAGAGAATAAAAAGGAACATAAATACATGAGCAACTCCAAAAACAACGAATCCATTAAAAGGGAAAAGAGAGAGAACGAAAAATTAAACGATGAAACTGAAATGATACCGTGCTCGTATACAAAGCCGTCGAAGCTGGAACAACCTGGTCCGCCGTTAAGCCATAGAACCACCGGATCCTTTGTCGAGTTCCTTTCGGATTCCACGAAATAGTAAAACAGATTCTTACCATGACTTTGATCGATCGTCACATACCTTCAAACACCCACATAAATAAAAGAACAATAAAACCCAACAAAGATCCAACCCAGAGTATGCGAAGATGTTTCTGTTGAAGAATCTGTAGGAATTTATCGATCGGCGTTAGAGCTTCAAAACGATAGAAAGAGGGAAAGGGGGAGAGAAAACATACGGGTTGAAAAGGAGATGAAGCTCGCGTGAAAATCCGAGAGATACACACCTTTCTTCTCTGATGAAATCGGTTCTGCGTGAAGAATCCGAGAGATTTCGTTTCCGTCGCTGGCAAAAAGTGAAAATGAGAGGCACGAAGGAGAGAAAACGCGGGGAGGAAACAGGAGAGAGGGAAAATACACCCAACGGTTGGGTATTAAACGAGGAATAAAATAAGTTAAAGATGAATGTGCAGTTCCCTTCAAATTTGAAAGAAACGGAAGAATTACTGTTTGTCAAAACTTGAGATTTTATGTTTACCGAAACCAATGCAGCAATATTTTGTAGACGTTCATCAATTTATGCATTTGCATTGGCTTTTGATAAAGCCAATGCCAATGCTCTTAAATTACTTATCACAGATTTCAAACAAAGAAAAAAACAACCAAACAAGAAGTTCCAAAACAAAGGAGACTAATCTAGAGATAATATCCCAGATCACAACAGTTCCCAGATTTATTATTCATTAAGTTGGATCTTATTCATTGATTTTCACATGCAGTACAAAATAGATTATTTTTCATTCAGTACAAACTACATGTTGGTTTTCATTGATTTCCAATATTAAAGACTACAGATTTCAAAAAAAAAAAAAACAACCAAACAACAAGTTTCAAAACAAAGGAGACCAATCAAGAGATAATATCCCAGATCACAACAGTTCCCAACTTTATTATTCATTGAGTTGGTTCTTATTCATTGATTTTCAGATGCAGTACATAGTAGATTATTTTTCATTGATTTTCACATGCAGTACAAACTATATGATTTTTCTACAAGCTTTTATACACATTTAATAAGTTGTTTACATGCAGCACCGAGTAGATAATTTCCCTATAAACTTTTATATACATTTAATAAGTTGTTCTCAATATGCCAGACCACAGATTTCCAGCAATAAAAAAAAAAACAAACCAATGGCCACAGCATTTTGTCACCCAAGTATGTGCATATGTGCAAGTTTGAGAGACAGAGGCAGATATATACCTTCATCTTATACTGAAAGCTATCATAACCAAAGTGATGCCCCGCCGTAGAGAACCCATCGCCAACAAATCCAAGGATCACAAAAGCCATCAATAATTCTACACCGTAACAAACAACAACTCTTAAAAAGAATATATACCATAAAAGATCATATATAATTAACTGCATATTTATACTAAAAAATAAAAATTTTAAAAAATATTTTCAACACTGGAAATAAGAACAAATAAAATAAAGCAATACATTAAAGGATCAACTTTACACTGGAAATAAAGCAACAAAGGAAACAACTCTACACCGTAACAAACAACAAGCCTTAAAAAAAAATTATACCATAAAAGATCATATATAACTAACTGCATATTTAAACTAAAAAATATAAATTTGAAAAAACCATTCTTCTACATACAAGCTATTGTACGTAACCATCGGCGCACCAATGCTAACATGGCAGGATTATTTTTTAAATTAAAAAAAAATGCAAAAATACGAAGGAGAAAGGAAGTAGAATTGAGATATGCCATTTTCATATCTTCCCTCCATTTCCCCTCTCTGTGGCACAGAACCCTTACAACAGTGAGGCTATTCAGGTCATGCTGGGCCGTGGAGGACGAGCTCAAAGCAATTTCTGAGCCGAAGCGCAGTTTCTTAAGAAAAGAAATTGATCTTTCACCCCAAGTCACGATCATGATCGCGGAGATTTAGGAGCAACAAGGCTTCAAGAAGAGCTACGAGACCACCATCAAGAAGCTCGAGACTGAGGTTGACCTCAAAGACTCCAACATCACTTTGCTTCAGAGCTAGCTCGACAACTCCAATTCACTTTTTTTTTGCCATGACCAAAAAAAAGTCTCATAGAAAATTTATAGATGAAGTACTCGGAAAAAAGATAGCTCCAAATCTTTGGTTTGCTAAGATTCTGAAATAAAACAATATCCAAAAAGAAACATTCAAAGATACGATGGTCTCTACCAAACAATATCCAACGATACATCGGTGCGCATCGGTGCCTATGCCAAGAGTTTTCCTAATTTACATGTGTGTCTCTAGAAAAGTGAAGAGTGCCCAACCAGTAGCCCAAACATCATCGTCCAATACATGATCCGCAGGGGAATGACTTACGCCTCCAATACAGCAAACAAGGAGCATCCGAACATGTTCCAATTTTTGCAACTATTACTGAAAATGTGAATTTCTAGAGTTTGGCTAATATTGGGCGACTAAAATTTATTAAGTTTAAATTTTGAGTTGTTGAATGTAAAATGGTTTGAGTTTGTTTGGAGTTTGTAATTAAAATTATGTTTGGGTAGTGAGGTGATATCATATATTCTATAAATAGTAGTAAAAAAGTAATACAAAAGTAATGATAAATTATTGAATAATACTAAATATTAATAAAAAGTAATGAAAAGTATGTGAAAAATAATGATAAAATAATAAATAGTAGTTGAGTATTCTCACTACCCAAATGGAGTCTAAGGATGTGCTTGGCCATTAGAAATTTTCATCTTAAAATTAAAATTCTCATCTCATCATTACAACTTTCCCAAATCTCCATACAAAATATAATAAATAATTCAACTTTTTTTTAACTTTTTCAAATCCCAAAATAATAATAATATTAAAATATAATATTTTAATATTTTATCTTAAAACTCAAAATTCTCATCTGAGAATTCTTAGTGGTCAAGCACAACCTAAGTGTTTTAGATAAGTCAAAACTTATAATTCCGAGCCTCAAAGGTCTTGTCTTATCCATTGAAAAGTTCAAATTTGAAATGGCTACAAGTCTGTGGAGATAGTTTCCTATTGTCAGCAAACTATGAGCAAAGTCGACACCACAGATTCAACCGTTAGGAGAATTTCATTGGAACTTGAAACTGTTTCCAAAAATATATTTAAACTATCTTACTAATTAGGAACAATAGAGATTCCATTCTAGAGATTTTTTAAAGTACTTTCTAGTGTTTATTTTGGTAAGAAAATTTTCTTAAGAATTTTCATATTGTTTTCTCCCAAAGAGTGTGATCGTGATCCGATGTTCATATAGTATGATCGTTTTAGCTACTGGAGTTTTAATGGAGAAGTTAATATTTGAATATCGTTAGAGGTTCTAGCTGTTACTATGATAGAGACAAACAGGTCATTTGTTTGGTCAAGTAAAAAAGTCAATTGACAAATGTTTTATAATTGAAACTTGCTTATAAAAAATTTTCAAATAGTGGATTGACGTTTCTGGGTAGGTTGCTCTATAGGATTTTACCTTTAAAGAGTTCTTTAAAAGGTTTCTATTTATTAGCAATTTATGTGTTATGAAATTGATTTATTTCATGTTAATGCTATTCTTTTTGAATAATTGCATGGATATTGATTAACAAATTGATTGATAGAATTGGTGGACTTTCGGAAGTTTTGCTGTATAGGGGTATATGGATAATTTCAATTACCACAAAACACAAGGGATAGATAGTACTTCTTGAAAAATGTGGGTGAAGCAGAAGAGAGCAAACCTATGTTAAGTGATGCATAGCCATTGCAATTTGCATCATGTCCTGCACCACTCATTAAAGCAGGTATTTTTCTTGAATCTCACCTGCCATTTTCTTGAGTGCAGAATAAGCTGCAGACTTTAGCACATAACTCAACTCAGAATCACAAATCACTGCATTCGCATCATGCTAAAGTGCGGCTCATAATTAAGAAGGAAATCTTGAAAAGGAAAACTTTTCTTGAACTGGTGTAGACACACTTGCATAGATGAGGCAAAGATTACAAGGAAGAAAAAGGAATAAAAAGCTGGTGTCCTGACTCCTCTCTAAGGACAGAAATTTGACATTCACTTTTTAGAGTAGGAAACAATGTAGATAAGCGTTTGTTGCCCAACGGATAGGATAACTGCCTGTAAACGTATGCCAAAAGAAGTAGTTCTTTTGCAGCGAATTCCAGGTTTTGTAGAGAGCCAAATGCATGCCATAGATCATTGACGACTAAAGCAAAAGAAATAAAGATACGTATGTGTACGAAACGGAGCTTTACGCTTTCTGCAGGAAGACAAATTAGATGCATGCAAAGAAAAAATAAAAATAAAAAACATCACAAAGATGGCCTAGCGATCCATTCCCTCTTCTTCTAAAGATTCACATCTTAAATGCATTTAAAGGCATTCTCCTGTTTCATGGATAGGCGATCATTCAGGGCATACGAGACAGATTATAAATGCTTCGATTTTCTAATTTTATAAGGACTTAATTTTAGCTATTTATTGTAGTATGGAGAGGTGGCTCTGGATTTTCTTCAGGCAATTCTTATTTTTATATAATGGAAATCTAAACTAGTCATATATATGATTTCCAGTATCATTACTTCCAAACACAAGAAAGCCATTCTGGTAGGGGTGGCAATATGTCATACGACCCGTTAACCCAACACGAACACGACACGATAATAGCGGGTTATGGTTTAGCCTGAACGAATTCGGGTCAAAACGGGTTGACCCGTTAAGACACGATTGCTTAACGGGTTGATAACGGGTTAACCCGTTTTGACCCGTTATAACCCGTTATGACACGTTAAGAAAGTTAAAGTTACAATTATACCCTTATACCTAAAAATAAAATTGTTAGAATTTTAATTTCGATATTTTTATTATTTGGATTGTAGTTTTAGACTTATAATTAGTTTTATAATTTTTATAGATATTGTGATTTTAACATTTATATAAAATTATATTAAATTTAATCAAGTTAAAAAGGTTAATTTTAGGCCTATTCAACATATTTACATAAATAGTTTAAAATGAGTTGTATTGTGTCGTATTAACCTGTTTCGTAATATTTTCTTAATTTCTTTGTTTACTTATAAAAAAAATAATATTTCGTAATATTTATTAATGGGTCAAAACGGGTTGACACGACACGACCCGTTATGTTAATGGGTAATGTTAGGGTTTGAGATTTTGACACGATAAGCTTAACGGGTCGGGTTAGGGTTGACCTATATGACCCGTTAACACGATTTGACACGACACGAACACGACCCATTAACACGATTTGACACCCCTACATTCTGGCTCCTTGCGTAAGCCCATCAACCCAAACGAAGCATGCTCTGATTCCCAGAGGCCCATTATCACCTTATTCGTTTTGCTCTTTATTTCCAATTCTTTTCAAAGGTGAGCCTTTGCCTCATTCCTTGAACCTCATTCCTTGAAACACACTTTCATAATTTCTTTAATCATTTAAAAAGATTATCCCTCCACTTTCTCAGATTTTAGACCCATTTGTCTTTGCCAAGTGTCTTAAAAGATTTTTCCTAAAATTTTAGCTTCTCGTCTTGTCACCGTCTTACACAAGCTTATTTTGGCCCACCAAGGTGCTTTTGTTGAAAGGATAGTCATCATTGATGGTATTTCTTTAGCTCAAGAACTTACTCATAATCTTGCTAGAAACATAGAGGCAATGACATTATGCTCAAAGTTGACATGGCTAAAGCCTTTGGCAGAGTCAACTGTATTTACCTATGTCGTGTTCTACATTCCTTTGGTTTTAATGAATGTGCTGTCTCTTTATTTAAAAAATGTTTTTCTTATCCTATCTTCTTTGTTTGCTTAAATGGTATTCACTCGGGTTATTTCACTTCTAGTAGAAGCCTTAGACAAGGGGACCCATTATCCCATCTCCTTTTTATTCTTAGTGAAGAACCCCTAAGTAGAGGTCTTCGCCATCTTATGATTGAAGGTCACGTCACTCCTTAGGCAGTCCCTAGGGATTGCACTCCCATTTCTTATATCCTTTTAGCTGATGACCTTTGGATTTTCACCAATGTTTCTGAAACAATCTTTCCACTCATGAAATTCCTTACTGTTTACGAAGACTCCTTCGGTCAAAAGATCAACCACTCCAAAAGTGTCTTCTTACTTCATAACAAAGTCACCACATTTAGAAGACACATTATTGCTTCTGCTATCGGTTTTAACGAAGGCAAAATCCCTACCACTTACCTTGGCGCTCTCCTTTCTTATGGGAAAATTCCTTCCTCCATTTATGATTCAATCATTCTCAAGATTCAAAAATAGATTGCTAGCTGGAAGGGTCACATCCTTTCTACTAGCAGCAAGCTTACCTTAATCAAATCCGTGCTCTCCTCTATACCTAGTCATATCCTTTCACTCCTCAACCCTCCCAAAAAAGTCATTAATTCCATGCACAAAGCCTTTGCTAATTTCTTCTGGTAACATTGACAGTACAATAAGAAACATTAGATATTTTGGAATCACATATGTCATCCTTCACTAGAAGGTGGTCTTGGTATTAATATTTTACATGACATTGTTGCTGCTATTCACTGTAAATTGGCTTGGAGATTTGTTATCTCGAACTTCCATTAGGCTAACTTTCGTTACCAAAAATATACGAATGATGGCCCATCCTTAGATCTTATTTTTGCCAAAGCCTACCACTCTCACTCCTGGAAAGCCATTAAGCCATTTGCAAATGTCTTCCTACAATTCACGGAATATTCGTGATGGCTTTATTAATTTCTGGCATGAAAATTGGGCAAGCAGTGGTTCCCTTATCCAAAAATGTTTAATTATTTCCAACCCTCTTTACAAATCAAAGATGTTTGTTCTCTAAATGGGCGAACCTTAATTTGATCCAAAACCTCAGTGGCCAGCCCCTTGTTAATGAGGTCAATCTCTTCCCTATCAAAATATAAAAGGCCCTGATATCCGTATTTGGAAGCACAACAAAGATGGCATCTTATCCTCCAAATCTGCTTGGAATTTTCTTCGAGAGCACTATCCTACCTTTTATTTTGCCTCCTTCATTTGGAATAAAACCCTCCCTGTTAAGGTTTTTGATTTTTATTTTTTGGAAGTTATAGTTTAATGGCATTCTTTTTTATGACAGGATCCAATATTGTGGGATCTATATGGCTTCTAAATGATATAACTGCATGGATGGGTATGGTGATACCTCTGATCATGTCTTCTCCGATTGTAAGCTTTCCAAAGAGGTTTGGAAACATTTCTCAACTATCTTTGGCTACACAAACACAATCTATCACAGTTGGAAACTTAATGCCACTCATTGGTGGTCCTCCTTTAGAGATTCAGATCAATTCCATTTACTAGTTGGCCTTCTTCTTCCCCTTATCTTTTGGAAACTTTAGCTTACTAGAAATAAATCTTGTTTTGAGGACTCTTATTCCCTTGTTGCCACTATCATTCATAAAATTAATAAGTGGTTAAGAGACCTTAACTCTCTTATTAAGCTTTATTCTCTTGTATCATCTGCTAATATTTTTTTCCTTCATCATCTACACATTCCCCCAACCACCATCCGAATAAAAAAATCCATCCTTGTTCATTGGTTCGCCTCTCCTTGAGGATCTCTTAAGCTCAACATCAGTGGTGCCTCTAAAGGTAATCCAGGATTTGCTAGTTGTGGGGGGTTCGATCTCATGATTGCTCTTTTGTGATTTTTCTTGCTATCTTGGTACAACCACTTTTGCAGAGTTGTTAGCTTTAAAAATTGAGCTTATTTTGTGCTATCAGTTAGGTGTTCATGACCTTCTTGTAGAAATTGATTCTCTACTTGTGGTGAATTGGTTTGATAAGAATTATCATCCCCCTTGAAAATATGCTGATCTTTGGGATGATATCTTACATTTCAAACATTTCTTTGCTTTTAATATTACTTATGTTTATAGAGAAGGGAACACTTTAGCAAATAGTCTCCCTTTCCCAAGGCAAGCCGCCACCCAGGGCCTCCACCTCACTCTGTTACTCCACACCACAATCACCTAAAAACACACCCATGTTCTACCAAACCCAAAACAAAGCAAGCAAGTAGATTTTCCCACGCCCATGCTCTTAGCCACAAAGGTTGTTCAGCCACTATTAAGGATGCGACGCCACCACCAGCAGAAGACGCCGGAGAACAAGCCTCCACCATCTGACACCACTTAGTTAACAACTAGCACCACTATCTGCATGCCATGCGATTCTTTTCCTTCATCCCATCGGCTCAACCTCCTTTGACCTCAACCAAGTTGAATGTCGTAGATCTCAACCAAGCTTAGAAGCCTACAGCCTCAACCTTCATCTCCTTCTGTCCCTTGGTGATCTCTCTTCCTCATGTTAGCTCTCTCTCTCACTGGAATCACAGTAAGGGATCTCTCTCTCTCTCTCACATAGAAACTTCTGTCACCGCCGTAGTTCAGCTAGCCCAACCCCCTGCTCTGTCACATGTACCCTTCTCTCTCCGTGAGGATGGAACTCTCCTCTCCATTGCATTGCTATTTTCTTCCACAAGTGAGGTTGTCATTATGTAAGTATATTCACATGGAATACTCATTTACTTTATTACCCATAATGTGTAGGTTATGGCCGCAACCATTTTGGCCATCCTTTCACGTGCAATATGTTTTAAGTTTGGTTTAATTTGGACCTTGGGCTTACTAGTTGTAGGTTTGATTTTTAAAATTTTGAATTTATACATAAAATACTCAAGGGTTATAAACATATTACTAAGTATTTGTTTTAAAATTAAGATTTTAGTAGTAAATAATAAAAGTAAAATTTATTCTTAACATTTTAAATACGAGTAAGTCTATTTTATTAAATGAGTTTTCACTGTTATTTAATATATATATATATATGTATTATAATAAAATATCTTAAGTGGGCCCATTTTTGCTAATGACTTAGATTTTCAAGTTGGACTGATTTTAATTGTGGTAGAAAACTAGTATAACATTTTGTAGTGAGCTAGGCTAAAAATAAATTATAGGTTTAGGATATATGGGTTATTGAGGCATTTTAGTTTTTTAATTATAAAGTATGTGCTTAATTAAAGAGTCGCACATGATTGAAAATTGATGCTTGATGCAAGATACATGCCTATTTATAGGTGAAAATTGATATTCGCTTGACACTATAGTGAGAAAATTCAAAGAAGGCAAAAAGTTCACATAAGCAGGGTTCCTATACTAGACTTTACATAAAAAGAAAATGAACTGTGGTTGATTTTATTAAAAAAAATATATGTATGTTATGCTTTGAAAAGAAATGTAAAAACAACTTTAGTTATGTATCCTGCATTATTTATGAAATCCGTATAAAAGAGAATACTTTCTGACATTACTAGTGTAGACATGAATAATATTTTGGTATGCTGTTTTTAAACTACGCAAAATAGTGAATATAAAATCTAGAAATTTTATATATGCTATATGAAGATGCTCTGAATCTGTTTTGATTATGCAAAAATGATATGAATATGTTTAGTACTCTATTTTGATATGATGTGGCATTTAAAAAACCTTTGGCACGACATCCTAATTCTGATTCTAGTTTTGATACGATAATTCTAATTTTGTTATATGGTTGGTACCAACATCTCTGTTCTAAGCGCACCCACTTTGAAAACGAAGTGGTTTTTCTGCATAGTCGTTCCTGTGTGCATATTCGAGGTTATGAGAATGAATAAGGAGAAAATTCTCATTCTGATATTGCCTAATTTGGCCATCGAGGATAGTACAACCCTACCACGAAGGTTAAATATGGTCTCTAATATGATATATTGACATGATATGATATAATAAGATGATGACGTTCAGTTATATTATGCCAAAGGGTTTTTGAATATAAATAGTTTAAAATGTCGCTCTGATATTCTAATTACAAGTTTTTAGATCTGCATATTGAAATTTAAATGTTTTGTTTATGTATTCTGAACTCTCTGAAAATGTTCATGTTTATATACTAGTATATGTTCTTTATTTACTAAGTTGTTGCTAACTCACCTTATCTTCATAATATTTTCAGATGATATTGATGGTTCAACTGAGGAACATGAATAGTGATTGTGAGCAAGACTAGCCAAGGACAGGAAGTTGAGTTCTTAAGGCAACTATTGATGAATAGAAGAGTTTATTTGGTAGATTGGTTCTCAATTTGTTATGGATTGTTGAGATTTATGTAATTAATAGTTCATTTGTTATGGATTTTTGAGATTTATGTAATTAATAGTTCATTATGTCGGGGTTACAAGAGCTTGTGGAAACATAGAGTTATGTTTATTGGATTTATCACATTGATGACATTGTGGAGAAATTTATGCATTAAGTTGAAACAGGTGAATTTATGCTTTCGTGTTTTGGAGCCTTTGGAAATGATGTTTGTATTTTAAGAAATATGATTTTAGGTGACAGATAGTAACTCTCCGACCCATCCAGATACGGGGCATTACAGAATCACTTCTGGTAAATGGATCCAACAGTTGTAAAGGATCACATCTATCTAGTTACAAAATCTTTAGGACCCATTATTAGAGTTGGAATTAAAGACATAAAACAAAATCAAACCAGAAAGGAAATATAAGGATATTATTTAGATTTACATAAAGTGAAAAAAGGAAATTTAAGAGTCTCCCAAGGCTAGAAGCGACATAAAACAGGCTCCTAGGAGTGTAGAATTAGCTCCAATTTGAAGTCTAAAATTGGTTAGCATTTTCGGCTAGGGTTCATGAAGTTGGAAGCAAAGATCAACAAGTGCCATGTATATCAGAATTCTAGCCTATCCTGATAAGAGAGGCCCCTGAACAATGAGTGCAGTAGGGCTATTCTCCTTGTAGATGTTCAAAATTCCTATGCCCACTACTATACCTATTAGGGTGGTCAAGGAGAAGAATGGTATGACAATTGCTACGGTTCAATGCTTGAATTAATTTAGCCAGAAAAATTACATATGCTTTACTATAAGCACCTTGTTTTCTTCTACTATATTGGAGTAACACCTCGATTCTTGGTGTTGACGTCATATTTCATACACCTAGGGATCGAGCTCTCAGCACTCTAGGTCTTCATTCGGGAAGGCCTGAAATCACATAAAAAATATTGGCAAAGAGTAGCCCTTGGGTGGCTGGGGGAACCTTCAATGCCTAAGTTAGCAATCCAATCCGGATACTGTTAGAAAGTGGAGTTGAAGTAGGAGAATTCTTAGTAGTGCTTGATTCCTTCTCTTACCTGATACTGAAGGGTCCCTTTTATACCCTAGCTCAAGGGCCAGACAACCATGCCCTGCGGCTGGGTGGAGGGGTGTCCTCCAGGAGTCCCCTCCACCATGCTTCATTTAATGCTGCTTGGCCATCTAAGTGATATAATTAATGTGGCGTGATCTACTGGTGAGTATAATTAATGCGGCATGATCCTCTGTGGTTGCTTTAGAGTTCAATCTCGTCAATATGGCATGTTCCCTTCCTCTTTCGTTGGTGTAGCCTCCGCACCCTCCGAGTAGCACCCCATTTCCTAACCCGGAACCTTACACCCGACTTAAACGAATCAAGAGTCCCTGGTCGGGTTGTCATAGGGCTTGGCGGGTCTAGAACTTTGGGTACTGGGCCTAGCCTCCCGGCCCTAGGGTGTGGGAAAGATCCCGAACGCTTGGTCTAGGTCTGTACTCTTAGGCTTGAAGACCTAGGAATTTTTCAACAATTACCCCGCCAATTCTCATTAGGCTAAGCCGATGGGAATTCCTTATGTTCCTGTCTTATGTTGCCACATGTTGCTCTTACCCGATTGGCTAAAATGAAGTCATTGTCTCTTGATCATTCCACGTGTTGGACCATTACTCTCCATTGTCTCTCCGACTCTATTCCCAAAAATTTGATCCCGATGCTCGATGGTTGTCATTCCGTCTTTTCTAGAATGATGGTTGTCGGATAGTACGCGAGACTTGAATCATTTTTACCTTTCGTATTCGCCAATTCACCAGTATGTTGAGAGGGCTAATCGTCACTCCTTCTATATAACTCCTATCACACTCTTGTCGATCTCATTTCATTTCATTTGCTCTTACCTCTCCCTGCCTTCCTATTTCCTGCAGCATACTTATTCCCAAATGGTTGCCCAGAAGTCTGCTAAACCTGCGAGTTTTGACGGGCAAAGTCATCCTGAGGCTGGCATCTCTAAGCCAGGCTATGCTGGCCATACTTGGTGTTCAAATGCTTCTCCAGAATTCCTCTGGTCACTAATCTCTATATACCAAGTTTTTGATACGGTGGCCTTTGAGGTCCCGGCGCCTTGCAAAGGGGCTGTCGATTTTGATGGCTCAGTGTCACACGTCACTCCCTTCCCTTCCACAACATGTTCTCCTGCGGGTTGACGTTGTCTTCTCTCACCTGATTCATGAAGTCATGCATTATCTTGGGTTGGCCCTCACCCAACTCCATCCAAATACTTGGCGAATCCTGATATGTGGTGATGATCTTTGTTGAAGTCAAACCTAGAGCTCACCGATTTGACTTTTCATAAATTCCTCTTGACCCACAATGTGCATAGAGGCGCTGGGATATCTGCAGTTTTAGGGCAATGAGCACCCTCGTAGTGTTAGAGCCTTGGTATTGTAAGGTCCTGGACTGGACCGGCAAGATCTATTTTTGTGTCCATCCACAGATGGGAGTTCCCGATAAGTCAGATTCGTCATGCCAAGTTTTCTATCAGGGCCTCGTGGGGTGTTTTCCCCAGGGACAAGGCCGTACGATTGACTACACATCCAATGAGCTGGTCGTATTGCGATTGTTAGGGATTGGAAGACATAGCACCCCCTCCTCGTCCAAGCGGACTCTCGGGCAATAATAACATAATGCTGAGGAACTATGGATAGTTTCATTTCTTCATTAGGTGGATGCTTTTTAACTCTAGAAACAAAGTGCTGGTTACATATGTAATCTCTGCGTCGATAAAAACTATGGAAGACAAAAAGAGATGGAGAGGTAAAAGGAGTTCTTGACTTACCTGAGATATAGGCGGTGGCGGATGAGATCAGATGAATTCGACCTCTCTGAGACAAATATAGTACAATGAACATGTGCCCCATCACTTTCCTCATCGGCGTTCACCGGCTGAGCTTTTTTAAACTCGGACCTCTTTTGGTGCCCTGTTGCAAAGGCTTCCATCATTGTAGTTCCAATGGCCGACACCATTGCTACAAAACCGGTAAAGGGAAACTTTCCCCACGGATTTCCTCCAACTCATGGGCTTGTCATGCTTTCAAAAGCATCAGGAAGTACGTGAATGAACCCGGTTGCCAAGATCCCCCCTGCTGTGAAGGCCTTTGAAGACCTGATCCGATCGTGGAGAAAAAGGAGAAAGGCGATGCGGCTGTTATTCTTTGGAAGACCATTCTTTCTTTTCCACGTACCGAGTACGTACGCATAAACTTCAACCAATGTTCATTTTTTCTGGTTTATCTTGAATCATCCCATATTCCTTATCTCACCTATAATAAGTTTTTTTTTTTTTTTTTTAAAAAAGCCTTGTCATGAAACGAAAATAAAGATTCCTCAGTTGTCGAAAATTCAAAATGGAGGTCTACAATTATCTGTATGAGTTGTTTTTCTTTCTAGCAATAATAATGCACGTGAAAAATACGAAACCTTGATGAAGACGATGCTAAGAAACGAGCGCCTCGATCGACTGCTGCGTGGAACTTCTTCCCTGGGAAAGTGCTTTCGAGTGTAGAAAATTGCAGTAAAGTATTTGAGATATTTGAACTCTTTTGGGGCATACAAATATGCTATATCCTAATAGCAAAAAATAAAACAAAAAGAACGATACACCGGACCGACGACCCTTACCGGGCCTTACGTTTTCTGTTCTTTCAAATTTGAAATTGGCTCTACAAATAAATAGCCGTTGGAAGTTTGTAAAGTCCCCGATTCTGTCATGGCAGAATCTCAAATGTCGTTCCTGTACCAATGCGGTTTCGTGCGGACACCATGATCTGACAGATCCAATTTGCTGTCTCGTAAACAACTTATTCGACTTCCAAACTTTTTATGGATAGACTACAGTTGACGAATTCGTTTATTCTTATTGGGTGGACTTAGCAAACAAACAGAAAGTAATATTGAGTGCCACTCCCAAACACCATAAGCACACATAACAGGGTCGAAGGATACACTACAGTTAGACGGCTTTTTGTTGTTCCTTTCCGATATTCATCGCATTCTTTATACACTACAGTTAACTTAATGACCATCATTCCTAAGTGCGTGGACAGATGTTAAATTGTATTATTATGATTACTCATCATTTATATTTCACTGCCTTTATAACGAATTGGATCAAATATATCAATTTATTAGGAATAGATTATGTGGCTTTGCAAGAATAAAGTTCTATTCTATGCAACATATATAGCTATAGATGATAATGTGAACTGAGAGCCTCTCTAATTGACTGACCAAATTGAATGATATAATGCAGAGAGATAGAGGCTCGCAATGATTGCTCTACTGTACATTAATGTCAACATACCCTATAATTTACATGTGTGTCTCTAGAAAAGCCAAGAGTGCCAAACCAGCAGCCCAAACATCATCATCCAATACGTGCTCTGCAGGGGAATGACTTACGCCTCCACGACAGCGGACAAAAAGCATCCCAACCTGTTCCAATTTTTGCATATTATTACCACAAAACACAAGGTATAGATGGTACCTCTTGAAAAATGTGAGTGAAGCAAAAGAGAACAAACCTGTGTTAAATGATGCATGGCCATTGCATCATGTCCTGCGCCACTCATTAAAGCAGGTATCTGTTCTTGAATCTCACCTGCCATTTTCTTGAGTGCAGAATAAGCTGCAGACTTAAGCTGAGAACTCAACTCAGAATCACAAGTCACCGCATTGGCATCATGCTGAAATGGTACACACAAAACTCAGTTATTTGGTTATTCTTGTAGCAAAAGAAGTTCAGAGACATGAAAGTCCCACACCTTACGGTCAATGACACAAGAAACTGATCGCCTTTCACATATTTGAAAAATCTGTTTAGATAATTCATAAATAACTGCCTCACGTCCCAAGTCATCCATTGCTCGTAAATCCACCGTGAATGTCACCTGCATCCGAGGTTCATTTTCATGTCAGCTAACAATAAAGTAGTCCAATTTGGGCTTCATTGATAAAGCTCTTACCTGGCCAGGAATGACATTACTTGCACTTGGCCATGTTGATATCTCTCCAACAGTGCAGACAAGAGAACTGGAAAGTGATTCCACTGTTATGTCATTGCAATGACTATCATAACTAAGAAAATCTTTGGGATTTTTACAGAGGCTTTCCAACAATACAATTAGTTCAGCAGCGGCAGTCATGGGATCCTGACGCATTGACATAGGGACGGTTCCTGCATGCCCCTGTGAACCTCTCACAGTAACCTGCAATTGTACATTTGGACTGCTTGGTAGAGAAATTTTGAACTGTGAAAAGTTTTGGTTGTTTTAATGAAAAATATTTTGACATGATTTTGAAATCAATACAGGAACTGTTTTGTATACCTTCAGTCGTGTCTGTCCGGCTATGCCTTTAACCACACCAAGAGGAAACCCGAGCCATTCTAATACAGGTCCCTGTTCAATATGAATCTGCAGCATCGAACCAATATGGGGAGCACAACGTGCACTCAGAATGCTAGGAACTAAAAGAACTAAGCTTATAGATGAACTCGAGGGCATACAGTATAGGCTTGTTCTCAAGATAATTGGTGTAGGCTGTTATACCTCGATATAACCCCAGACAGATCGTGGGTCATACTTGAGCTGTAACAGGTTTTTCTCTGTAATTTCTATGGAGTTCTTCTCAAGAACCTCTTGCACTGTCAAACCACTGAACAAGGATTGAGCATGAATATATTGATAATAAACAGCCGAATCATGAGTATCTATAAGCTTCAAGTTGCTCAAGGGAACCTCTTATCAGATATTCGCAAGGCTGTAACTGGTAGAATACCAGCTACAGCGGCACTGCCCAAGAAAGTAGACTGAAACCTCACTCCCTCCTCATCACTAAATGCAATCACCTGTATCACAAATTTATGACATCCTTGGTCAGAATTGTTCCATAGGCACCACATCTAACATTCAAATATAAAATTTAGAATAAAAACAGATTATAGTGCAGCAAAAGCAGTTCAGGAAAATGAATGGGTCTGCATTAATTAAAGTTCTAGCTGAATCCGATTACTAAAAAATAAGAACTGCTCTATTCACACATGTCAGAGACTAGGTCTCTCCAAAATCTTCTTTTGATCAGTGACCTCACTTATATTGTTAAATGTCCAATAATCAATTCCTTTATTCCTTCGTGGTCTTCTATTTTATATGGGGGATTGGGGATATTTTTCCCTGGATATGTTTCTGGACAGATTTTATCACGTATCGTATAAAATTCCATCAGAATCATCTCACATGCATGTCCAGATAAGACAGTAATGTATACTTCGGAAAATACTCCAGTGAATGATGACATATGGTGAGCTTTCCATTTCAAAGTAAATCTGTGGCAAGACTCCTCTTTAAATTCAATCATTCACAAATCATATCACTCGTGATAATGTTTCAAAGCAGATATTTCACTGACCTCAACTGGACGCCTTAGTTTTCCCAATGTCTCATTGGTATATAAAACCTTTAGTGCAGATAATGCACTGATTATTCCCAACGAGCCATCAAATATCCCAGCATCAACAACAGTATCCTGTTATGAAGGAGGATTCTCCACAATTAATACTGATGAACGCTCTCTTTCTTGTCAATGTGTTCTCTAGAGTGTGTTCCCTTGTATGAAGAGTAAAGATTAAACTAAAATGAGAAAATGGAAAAATAAAAGCATCACCAAGTGAGATCCAATCAACAGAGCCTCAGCACTTGCATTCATTCCCCCAACTCGGCCATGTACATTGCCCATCTGGTCTACCCATCTGCAAATGAACATAAACATCAGTTTGAGTTTCCAAATCCTTGTTTACAACAGAAAAAGGTAGAAAGCTAACGTTCTTAAGCCAGCATCCTCCATCCATCCACGGATAATGTTTCCTGCCCTCACAGAAGCTGGGCTCATGAACGTCCTCTCAAGATAGCCATCTGCATCACTTACCTGTTTATCCAGACTACAACATTAACATTTAAGATCACCCAAAGTATATAATATGCATCCAAATCAAACCAGTAAAGCAAAGGAAAATCTGGTGCTGCGACTTGGGTTTAAATTTGAGTAGGATGACTGTGTGTGAAGTATTCACTGACACCTCTAAATGCAATTTAACCCTTTGGCTAGTCATTAGATTATAAAGAAACATTGACAGTTGAGGGTTCAACTATTGGGCACACGTGACATGATTAATGTTATGGTGAGATGCAGACTCCGGTCAAATTGGGTGAGAAAATGGCATTGATAACCTGGCCTGTGTTTGCAAAAGGTGGATTCCTGATTTCTTTTTGACAGCGAAAACTTTATCATCAATTTCATATCATTTATCGCGGAAAAAGTAGATAGTCTAGAAATATATCCATATAAGCGTTTTGAACATATTCAATGGAAAATTTCAAAATACTGGAAAATAATCAAGGAGGTTAAACTGTGCCAGATCTTTTTCGAATCCCACTAATAGCTGGGATGATGGTAAACTAGTTCTCCAAATCACACACACACCACATTGCTACTGTAGCCACTGGCATAAGCTTTAGCTCTGAAGTAGCAGTAGTTATGATGACAATATTAATAATAGCAGTAGTACTTTGAGGCGAATTACATCAGAAATTGAAGTTTGCGCTCGAATTTGGTACCTTTCCAAGCTCATCAAGCCTTGCCACTGCCTCATCCCTTAGAATTTCGCGAAACAAATCGCCCCTGCTGCTTCTTTCAGCATCATCTACGAAACAAATTCATTTCCATAGCTGTAAATCAAATTATCCTAATTACCATTGTAACCGTCACCATCACCACCATCGTAACACAGAAAGATCCTGTAACTTATTGATGTGTTCGGTATTCAAAACTCGACATTACTGTCGCTTTCTTGGGTTCCAATGCAGAACAAACCGTCGATATCAATCAGAAGTAGAATCATAGTTAAATTAATTTTTTTTTTTATAAAATTATGAGATATAATAAGCAAAAATCTGACCATTCAAAAAAGAATAATTTTATTGTTCAATGAAAAAGTCAAACATGGAAACTCGGTGTGAGTATTCCTTGTTCTTGTATACACCGGTCCCATATCCATAAACATAAACTGGTCTAGCTGGATTTTTTTTTCCTGTTTTCTTTTCGATAGGAAAAAGACGATTGAGAGGGAACGAAAGAAGGAACCGAGGGATCGAAAATACCAGGGAAGATGAAAGCGGAAGCAGCAGCAGTAGATAACAGAGAGAGCACCAATAAATATTGTTTTGTATGAGGAGAAATTGCCATCGCTGCCTGGGGAGTAGGGAGTCGTTTGCAAACTGTATAGCACTATAAAGCCATTGAGGCTAATCGCCATACAGAGGTTTCAATCAGATGAATCGATGAATCCTCCACTCCACATAATTTCAAGGCACGTTTGTTTTGTTTTGTGGCGGTGGCAGCTGTCTGGCTGCTCTCGTGAGTGATGCTTGTGAGTGGGGCAACTTCACATTAGTCATGCATAGCCATGGGGGCGAGGAGGGTTTGCTAAGGCGCGCCGTGTGGAATGGGAATATTCATTATTCATCGATGGCGGCTATTTTACATGACGTGTCAAGAAGCCATGCACTCGATGAGCATTATTTAGGTTGGCGTTGAACTTATCTAGGCTCATATGGCATAGAGTATGCTACACGCCCTATTCTAACGTTATTCTATCTTAATTATGATTTGAATAAGAAATTTATTTTTTAGCGGTGGATTTTATTTTTATTTTTATTTTTTTTAATAGAATGTGCAATATTTGTAAACTCTCTCGTTCACTGTTTTCTCTCACCCAGTTAAAACTAACAGCATATACAATATCAAACGAGAAAAGAACAAACAAAAACACAGCTATACGATATGATATATTGAGTAGTTTGTGCATTTATAGAAAATGATATTGAATGTCATATAAGATTATGATATATCTTCATTAATATCACTTAATTATTTCAAGGAATAATCATCTCACCGTCATTTTGATTATTTCAAAACTCTTATTCGAGAAAATTGAAAACTTCGGTCATCAATGATTTTGATATTGATCTAGGTGAACCTGTGGATGAGGTTGTGCTGTTTTATAAATGGTAAAATTAAAAAATATATATATATATGATTTTTATCTTAAGATTTATTATTTTTAACTACATCGTTCACTTGATATATGTCACACTTTGAATAACACTTACTAGTCCAAATTAAATGGCAAAGCAGACTGAGAGAGTGTACTAAAATGCGCCTCCATGGATTCTGTGAATCTATCTGGATTGGTACGTGGATGTTGGGAACTGTGTGGGACCTCTCTACTAACTTCAAAATCAAAAAGAAAAGAGTCCTTCTACGTACAGACAAGTTGGGCACCAATTAGCGCACCACTTGCTGACGTAACAAGTTAAATTGTTTTAAAAAAAGAAGCTGGAGAAGAGAGGCGAAATTCAAAACGTGCTCATGACATTTTCATCTCCCCTATCCGTGGCTCCTCTGCGACCAACTCCTCCGCAATCACCACCTCCATGGATCCCTCCGCCATTTTCATATCTTCTCACCAACTCCACGATCTGCTGCTCGCCTGCAAGAAGACTTCGTTTTCAAATTCTACTGTCAATGTAACATTGTGGTTGACGCTAGCTCTTCAGATGAGAAAATTTGTTAAAAACAAAAGCTTGTAAATCTTCGAACACTTTCCTCGCATTTATGAGCGAAAAAAATGGAGAAAATTCATGCGATGAAAATTCTTTCAAAATCCATTAAAGCAGATGTACACTCAAAAGCTTTACGACCAAAGCTTTGGATTTGGTGGTCTCTTCCTTTTTCTTATGGAACAGTGGGAATACAGACTTCCCTTTCTTTATCTCGTCAACCAAGTCTATGCCGGACAGCCAGCACTTCCTCACGTCGACGGTTCTTCGCTGCATACTCTTCAGTCCGAACAAAGCTTCGAATCAGAGCAGCACCCAAACATTGCTCCTCTGTTCCAGACATGCGAAAACAGAGTTTCCTACTCGTGAGCCACTTCCTCCGTCAACCACCATCACTGTTGAGCTCTTCCACCGCCTCCGTTAGTACACGCCGAGTTCTCTCTCTCTCTCTCTCTCTCTCTCTCTCTCTCTCTCTCTCTCTCTCACTCCCATGCTCAGTCACTCAGATGGACGGTAGTATCGCCGCACCACCACCATCTGCTGTCGCACGCTCGCCGTCACACGCTTGTCGTCGCCGATCCACGACTTCGTCATGCCCAGCTCTGCCGCCTCTCTCCAACCTCTCTTTCTCTCTCATCAATCTCTCTCACTTCCATACTCAACTGCTCAGATCGACGAGAATGTCGCCGCACCACCGTGATTCGCTGTCGCACGCTTGCCGTCGTCGATCCACAGCCCCGTCATGCCTTGCTCTGCCACATGGTCTCTGTTTTGAGTTTTTTTCTTAGGTAAGGTTGGCGTGCACAACAACGTTGAACTCGAAGGGACAAAAATGAAGCATGTGTCTACTACATGCTAAAATCATATGGGAGGGATATGTCTACTACATGCTAAAATCATATGGGAGGGATGTGTCTACTACATGCTAAAATCAGATGGGAGGGAAAGAGATAGAAGATGAAGTGAAGGAGAACACGGAAATGAGGTTGGAGAGAGAGAGACAGCCTTTTACTTTTCTTTGCGTTATATTTCCCGCTCATAGAGATAGACTTGTTCCATGTTACTCAGATTCTCAATTTAAGCTCAACGCACCGTTTTATTTAAGCCACGTCAGCTAGTAGTACGCGATTGGTCCACTATCTGCCTGCATTAAGACTTTTCCATCCATTATTATGTTTGTACCCTGCTTTTTACAGACCTCAATAAATCAAGCTGGACCTTCTCGAAAAAGAAAAGGAAAGAAAAACAGTCAAGCAATCCTAATGGATTGCTACAGTCATCAACATTGATATTGTCATTACCATTAATGTCTCACTTTTGCAAAGTTTTTGTTGAAATTTCAAACTTTTGAGAAAAATGGAGATATTAAAAGACAATCTAAATTAAATTGATAAATATTTTAGCTATACGATGAGATTTTATAAAAGTAAATTAATAAATTATCATATTTTGACGTGATACGTTAGATTGTAAAATTATTTTTATTATAAAATATCTATTATATACTATATAAAATTATTTTAGTTTATGAACATATTTTTGTAGAATCTCTTTATAACTGTAATATTTTTTAAATACCTTTAATTATTTATGTAAATTTTTTAACAATATTAAATATTTAATAAATATCTTAAAAACCTAGTTCATGATATATAAGTATCCTCTCTTCATTTCAATCATCAATAATAACTTATTTATTAATATTTAATAGAATCATAAAAGTAGTTGAAGTGAAATTATTTTGTCGCTATTTTGTTATAAAATATAATCTTTTTGTTTGGATCTAAAGATAGGAAAAAAAATTAATTTAACAGTCAACTATATGAAAATATAAAAAGATGAATACTTAACTTTCGGTACCAGAAAAATCCAAGCCAACATTATAACTATAATATAAAAAGCATATGGCCAGCTACAGTAACATGTAAAAATGACCTGATGGGTCAATTCACTGTACCTGAAAATCAAATTTATTTAAATTTACCTAATTTAATGTAGATATTTTTAATATTCTATTAGGCAAAGGTTTGAATTTGAGTTAGGATGCCTACGAACATTTCGATCCGGTGCTCTAAACTATTGTTATTTCTAAAATTTAGAGAGTCAAGTTAACTTTTTAACAAAATAAGCATTCCATCTGGTTTTCTATTCTAAGATATAAGTTTAGGCTGTGAACAGTAATTCTCTATATTTTGAGAGTTACTATTCATTCATTAAATTAATTTTTATATATATTTTATAAAAAATAGTTAAAAATGTAGAAATAAAATAGTAGAATTAATAATAAAAGATGTGATTTCTAATTAAAATATAAGAAAAATTATAGAAACTAGACGTGAATGCTCTAATAGAGT
>QGSO01000140.1:622757-638352 GCA_011037825.1 Carya cathayensis | reverse complement strand
TTGTTCTTCAGATCAAAGGTTTTTATAATTTTTATCAAAACTTTAGACTCTAATTAAGGATCAATATTATATTTATGGATGAGAGAAAGTTTGAAAATTTCTTGGGCATTATTCTTTAATTGGATTAATTGGTGAAAATAAATAGGAAGATCTGAATAATTTTGTTAATAAATATGTAAAGTTTGAGGTTTTAAATTGGATAATTTAAATTGGATAAATATGTAGAGCTGAAAATTTGTTTAAATATGATTTTTAGGGTAATGATGTTTGTAAAAGTCATTTTGATTGAAAGATATTGTTTGGATAGATAGAAATTAAAGTTCTTTTTTTTTTTTTTTAAAAGTGATACTTTTTTAAAAGACCAATATATGATCAATCAAATAGAAGTCGATTTTATAGTATATATATAAACACATAAATATTAGAATTTTACAGTATTTATTGAACATAGATGAGATTAAGGAGTCGATTTTTCTTTCAACCTAAGTTATAGAATTAGGACAAAATTCTTTTAATCTTAGTTTTACACATGACCCATCATCTTATTGCCAGGATTTGTACGTATGCATATCATGACAATCATGTGTCCAACTTCTTTCAACTAAATTAATCCAATATATATTCATTATTTTTTTTATCGTATTATAAATTTATACATACTAAAATCCAATAAATATTGAATATTCAGCCATGTATTCACATTTATTCTTATTATTGTACTATGACTAAATGAGTAAATTCCAATAAATATTCTGTCATTCACATTCCAATAAATACATTCCAATAAAAAAAGTCGATTTTTTATAAAGCTTGATTAACGGTTTATTTGGTTGTTACTGTTGGATGTTAATACTTTTCATGTTTGCTATAATTTCAGATCTATTGTTTGCTTGAGTTCATGGAATTGCCGACAGACTCTAGTGCGAGCTCCCCTATCGAGGGTAGCAATGCCTCTACCCCTACCCCAATTGAGGGTAGCTTTGCCTCTACCCCTACCCCTACCCCTACCCCTTGCCCCGCCCTTAAGCCTAACAAAAAACATGCTTCCATAGTTTGGTCTCACTTCACCAAACTAGAGGGTGGTGATCCTAATAACCCTCAAGCTAAATGTAACCATTGCGGGAAAATTTATGGATGCCATTATAGGAGACATGGCACCTCGCAATTAAAGATGCACTTAGAAGAGCAATGTAAAAAAAGTCCAATTCTAAAATCTTTGCTAGAGAAGAGTCAATCTAGGCTAGAAATTGGACTTAAAAAAATGGAGGATGGTAGAGGGGGTATTGAGTTGAAGGTGTACACGAAGTATGATCCTGAGGAGTGTAGGTTACACTTAGCCCGTATGATAATCATGGATGAGTTACCTTTTCAGGTGGTGGATGGGTTAGGGTTCCAAGCGTTTTGTCACTACATGGAACCAAGGTTTCAACTTCCTTCTCGTCACACGGTGGCAAGGGATGTAAAAAAATATTATCGATCTGAAAAAGAGAGGTTGAGGGGTTTTTTGGCTGGTCAATTTGTTTGCCTGACCACTGATTGTTGGACATCGGTCCAAAATGTTAATTATATGTCTATGATTTGTCATTTTGTTGATGAGAAATGGACATTGCATAAGAAAATTCTCAAATTTTGTCAAATCACCGATCACAAGGGTGAGACGATTGGGAGGGCCTTAGAGGCCGCTATAAAGGAGTGGGGGTTGACACGCGTTGTGACATGCACAATTAATAATGCATCGTCCAACGATACCGCATTGGGATATCTTAATACCTTTCTTAGAGAAGCAAATAAGACAATCTTGGGTGGTCAGTATTTGCATGTGAGGTGTGCGGCACATATTCTTAATCTTATTGTCGGTGACGGTATGAAAAATCTTGATGACTCTATTGCTCGGGTCAGGACTGCTGTGAGATGGGTGAGATCTTCTCTTGCTAGATTGGAGAAATTCAAGGTTGATGCGCGGTCTGCGGGAATAACATCAAAGAATGGGCTTTGTACTGATTTGGCTACACGATGGAACTCAACATTTTTGATGTTGGAGGCAGCCCAAGAGTATAAGTTGGCATTTGCCTTATTGGGTGAGGAAGACATCCAATATGTAAAATATTTTGAAGATCAACCAGGATTGGGGAAGCCGATGACTGAGGACTGGGATGTTGTATCTACTTTCGTAGATTTTTTAAGGCTTTTCTACGATGTTACGACGATTTTATCTGGTTCTTTGTATCCTACATCCCATCATTTCTGTCAACAAATATGTAAGGTAAAAGAAGAATTAGATGAGATTATTGCAAGCAGTCACACTAGGTTGCGGGAGATGACATTATTGATGAGGGCAAAGTACGATAAATATTGGGGGGGAAATTTCGATAGGGCTGATACGTTGTTATATGTAGCTGTTGCCATTGACCCCCAGTTTAAGATGGATGGCATGGTATATGGATTGGGTATTGCCTATGGGCAAGTATGGGCGGAGCAT
This sequence comes from Carya cathayensis, assembly GCA_011037825.1. Lineage (NCBI taxonomy): Eukaryota > Viridiplantae > Streptophyta > Magnoliopsida > Fagales > Juglandaceae > Carya > Carya cathayensis. The sequence goes on along the minus strand of QGSO01000140.1, from coordinate 635,873 downwards.
ATTACATCAAGGGTTCAGGAAACCCTAGATAGATTATTTGATGAGTTTACCATCTTGCGGGGTGGTAATATTACGGCACCTACTGCTATCCCCCCACCAGTTCCAGATGCTAGGGATGAGAAAAAACGTAGAATGGACTGGGGTGATAGGATGGAAGGGAATCCATTCACGAGGAGTACTACAGAGGCTAAGTCAGAGATAGACAGATACTTTGGTCTAGATCTTGAACCATATGTACGAGACTTTGATATCCTAACTTGGTGGAAGATACATGCCCCTAAGTATCCTGTCCTTGCACAAATAGCCCGCAGTATCTTGGCCATCCCTATTAATACCGTAGCATCGGAGTCGGCCTTTAGCACTGGAGGTCGCATATTGGATCCATTCTGGAGCTCATTAGATCCTGATACTGTTGAGTCTTTGATTTGCACCTCAAATTGGATCACAGGGAGTTCAATTCATGTTCCGGATGTTATTGATTATGATCATGTCAACGCCGACGATGAGGGTGATGATGCACTTGGATCTGGTAATTGCCTATGAATTCAATTAAATTATTTTTATTTATTTATTTAAAATAAATGATGTTAATTTCTGCTTTTAATTGTTGTAGTGATGCCTGCATTACCTGGTGTTGGGACAACGTCTACAGCTACATCCTCCGCTGCAGTATGAATTCTTTTATATTAGACTCTACACCCACCATTGCTCATGGTTTGCAGAATTGATCCCTTACTTTATAAGTTAAAACTTTATATTGATAATTTTAATTCGTTTTATTTTTAATTTATTATTATTGCAGGATTTATGATCTTCAATTTGTCTGCCCATATCTCAACACAATGGAATGTCTCAGTAAACTCACCACCACCAAAAATTAATCAAATTTCTGAATGTTATGATTATGTTAATTTATAATTAGTTGTAATCTTAATTATTAATGGTACAATTTGTAGTATTTATTATTTTTATGTCTTTGTAATTTTGTAATTGTTTATTAGTTGACATGATTTTGTAATTTCTATCATTGTAATTTTGTAATAGCTTAGTGCATGCCTTAGTTACTTAATAATTAATAGGCTAATAGTATAAGACTATAAGGTTGACCGTTGAAGTTTTTGAACTTGGAATTTAGTAATTAATATTTGTATTTGTATTCTTATTTTTTTTAAAGTTTTTTTTAATATAGAAATATAGTTGTAGTTAAATTTTTCGTCTATAAAGAAATTTGGATTGTGTTTCTGGGTTATTTTGAGCCCAAAAAACTTATTTGGGCTCAAAATGGCCCAAAATATAACAATGGGCCAAGGGCCCATCACCAAAGCCGGGGGCCGGACGGATTGGGGGGCTCCCCCGCACCCCCACTACCGGACGGGGTATCTCGCCCCGTCCATGCGGGGGCCAGGGAAAAAAATCCCCCCCCGCATGGGCGGGGGCGGGGGGCGGGATGGGGGTGGCCCCGCCCCGGGGGGGCGGGTAGCACCCCTAGGATTATCAACGTACTCAAAATAAATATTTAATATTTGTGTTTGTCCGAATTACACAATTACCGAGAGGATAAAATTCAAATACCGTAGAGAATTGAAGAATGATTAAGGTTTGGTTATATAGATAAAATAAGATGGATGAAATGAGATGTTTTAAATAATAATGAATAAAATATTATTATAATATAATTTTATAATATAAATTTTGTATTGAAATTTGAAAAAATAAAATTATTTATTATATTTTGTATGGAGATTTAAAAAAGTTGTAATGATGAGTTGAGATGAGATGAGATAAGTTTTTTAGTTTTGTGTAATCAATCCGATACCTAAAAGTTAAATAAAATATTGTTAAAATATTATTTTTATTATTATTATTTTAAAAATTAAAAAAGATGAATTATTTATTATATTTCATATAAAAATTTAAGAAAATTATAATGATAAGATGAGATGATTTGTATATAATAATGAGATATCATGTTGGAGGTATCACTCACTGATTTGTGTCTTTTCATTCTGTTGACATACAAAATTCACTCGTTTAGACCTTGCACACAATCTTTGCACCCTATTACTCGAACTTCTAGTTGGGGTTCACGACGTTCGATTTCAGTACAACAATTCTCTACCCGGATCATCGGATGGTACATGCCCATGTTTCAGTCGATTTCACACTTTTGTGTCTTGTTTCATCCCGTACATGATCTCTTCCTTCCTATATCTTTGCACGGGAAAAACTAGTGTGCCGCTGAGTGGTGCCACTCAAGTTACAGTTGTAAATTTTGTCTAAATTAAGGAAGTGATTTTAAATATATTGATATATATTTTTTACTTAATGATTAAAAAACTGTGAAAAGAAAGTTAAAAATAAAAAAACCACTGAGCCGTACGCCCAGAAGTATGAGTGCGGCGGCTTTGCACCATGAGAAATGCTTTAAAACTTATCATTCTTAATCATATGACTTGTTGACATGCCACATGTTAATGATTGTTAAAATGTGATTGGCATCTCAAGCTATTTAAAATGTAACATTACACTAAATAAAATAAGATAATTATTTTCTAAGGTAAAGCTTATTTTATAAGGTAAATCTCAGTTCTAAATCTCAATCTCAGTTCCTACTTCCTTGCACGTGTTCGCCTTTTTTTTTTTTTTTAGCCCTTTCATGATCGGCATTTTTTGCATGTCCAGTGTAGATTGCACATATATTTCCTACCGTGTCTTGCACACAAGAGAAAGAGAATGTACTTATAGTTACTCTTGCTTTCTAATTTCAACACAATCATTCCTTTTCCGTGTACTAAACGTTACGTTATTAACGTAGAAACTTGGCACATCATTTAGTAGGGATAAATTCATTTAAAATATACAACGTTACATGATCCAAAATATCAAACTTTAAAAAGAGAATAATAGAAATTTCAGAGTTCAGATGTTATTTCTCACGGGTCCACATTAAACATGAATATGCGATGTGGGAAATTGGAATCATTAATGCGGCAATGCCAATGAATAATGCTAGGGGGACTGAAAACCTTGCCCCCAATGTGTTCCGATATGTGGTTTTTCTTTCTTTTTTTAAAGTATTCGAAGTGCAATTTTCGGTCCCCCTACCTCCACCTAATGCCAATTACCAATCTTAAGAGTGATAAAAAAAAATTAAAAAAAAAAATACCAATCTTAAGAGCACCCCGTGACGAAAGTCTATGTGCAAGGGAGACAGAAGAAACGGTGTCCCGCTTCTTCTCCCAGTCCCCCTGTCCCTCTCTGTCTCTCACGCGTACAGGCGCACACTGAATCGATAGATCCAGTGTCAAACCAAACAAATAGGTAGCAGTGCTTCGATCAAAAGCAATGAAACCCTTTCCAATATTGAGTTTCCTAATAGTACTGTTGGTTCAAGAAGCCTTAGGTTCCAGCATTCAGCAAGCACTGTTTCAGTTTAGAGAAAGAATCAACGGAAATTCAGCCTATTGTCCTACCGAACCAAATTTTTCATCGCCGGAGACTTCAGCCAAAAAGGTAAGTTATTTTATGCATGGTCATTTATTTACTTTCTTCGTTATTTGTTGCGAGTTCTTTATGTGTTTTCCTTATAATAAATAATGTAGTGTTTATTAACACTGGTTCTTCAACATCTCTGTCTTTTACGAAATTTTTATGCTTTGAATGTACTGTGAAAGGATGGTAGAATTTTCTATCCAATTGGGTATGGAGCAGACCCAAGCGGGGGAAAAGACAGCAGTGATGCCATACTGCAGGCCTTGGGAGATGCAGTCCAAATGCAAAGTGGGTTGGAGTTGCTGCCTGGCATTAGCGACTTCGGAGGTGTGACGATTCATTTGCAAGGTGGAGACTACAAAATCAGCAAACCGATAAGGTTCCCTTCATCTGGTGTTGGCAATATTGTGGTCAGTCTCTCTCTCTCTCTCTCTCAAAGTCTCAGCCTGCGAGTGTGTTTTGTCGGGTGCGCGTCAATTACTGATCTCAGACAAGACTGCCTAACGCCCAGTCGGTTCCCTATTAACTAAATATCTCCTGGATGAAAGAAAAATTTTCAACTTTTTTTGGAACGATCTTTGAACGAAGAACATTCTAATAAAAAATTATGGCTTTAGGTTCTGTTCTGGCTTTTTCCTTCTTTCTATAACACATACGTACGCGATGAAATGAGGTGCTGTCACGATATCGGATTCTTATTTGTTAAAGGAACGAATTATAGGAAGTAGGTAGGAGTTGTGCAAGTTTTCCTTAGAATCGAATGCACAGAAAGGATCAGTATTTAATGAAGAAACAATTTATTTTATTTTTCATGATCTATGATCATTAGCTCAGGCATGATCTCACTCACGAGTCACCGTCAAAATTGTTTTTGTTTTCACTCTTTTTCTTTGTTTATGCGAAGCAATCAAAGGGGGTGCCGGCAGCCGGAGTTTTTTAGGTGTTATTGCGACTCGTGCCTGTATGGGCCTCTGCGACGTTGCATTAATGTTTCAGCCGTGTTCTGCTTTTCGTGAATGGTACTGCATTGAACAGCGGAACGGAGCCGTTCTTTTAGCCATTAAAACCCATCTTTTTAGTTTTAGGTCTTCTTCCTTCGATACTTTTATTTTTAAAAAAATAAAATATGTGCCTTTCCAACAATACTTTTATTTCCTTCAAAACCCTCTTAAAGATATTAGGAATATCTCGTTAACTTTCTTCTGAAATTTGTTAAGAGCAGAAGTCAAATGTGTAGCCTATCTTGCCGACAATGATATTGTATAAAGACAGAAGTAACTTTCGGAGGATGCAGTTGTTTTATATATTATATATGTGTGTGGATATTGCAAACTGATTCTGTTCATACGATAAAAAACACAATTGCATGGTGTTGAGGATTTAAGATATGAAGTGTGTATTTTAGGTATCGATTCAGGAAATATTTGGCTTGAAAAATGGTTTAATTAGTCATTATTATAATTTTTCTAAATTATCATACAAAATATAATAAATAATTCAACTTTTTAAAATTTCAAAACAATAATAATAATATTTTATTTAATTTTCATTTTTTATCTAAAAACATCTCATCTCAAATCTAAAGCCAACCCTTATAAGTGTTCCCATTTTTTCCGGGTAAAAGTCGTTGGTTGCTCCTATTATCTTAGTCGCTTTTAGGATTTATGGTTTATGGAAAAATTAGGAGTAGGGCTTGTTTAGGGATGGACGTTATACGGTGGTTGCATTTGGGTTAACGTGGAGTCAATATTCTAACTGGTAAACATTATGACTTGAAATTAGTAGCACCTTAGAAATTCCTAGCTTAAGGTGTAATAAATACTTAAGGTCAAGCGGCCTTTAGAATCTGCTCTCTAGTATTGAATTTCTTTTGGCTTGAGGGAATACTAATTCAGACCATTATATTTATTTTAACATGTTTGGCGATGTACTTATGGTTTGGTTAACTCCACAATTTAATTACCATCTCCCCGATCATTTTGGATCACTAGGAATCTATAACAAGAGACCTCCTTTTCACTCACAAACAATTGTATTATAGCAAGTAATATTGGCATGTTTAATTAATTAGGTACAGGGAGGAACTTTGCGAGCATCGAATACATTTCCCGGTGATCGACATCTTATAGAACTGTGGTCAGAGAATTCTCCGCCATTCGACCAGCCGCCACTCCAAACAAATGCATTCTATTATGAGGACATCACCTTCCGGGACATCCTCTTTGATTCAAGCTACCGAGGAGGAGGGATTCTCATTGTTGATTCAGTCAGAATCCGGGTAAACAATTGCTTCTTTCTCCACTTCACAACACAGGGAATTATAGTTAAAAGGGGCCACGAGACCTTCATTTCAAGCTGCTTTCTTGGACAACATTCAACAGCCGGCGGGGATAAAGATGAGAAGCATTTCTCAGGCACTGCCATTGATCTTAACAGCAATGACAATGCAGTCACGGATGTTGCAATTTTCTCTGCGGCAATCGGCGTTGTACTAAGAGGTCAGGCAAACATACTCACAGGAGTACATTGCTACAACAAGGCAACAAGTTTTGGTGGGATCGGAATATTGGTAAAACTGGCTGGATGCTCACAAACCAGGATAAATAGCTGTTACTTGGATTACACTGCTCTAGTCATGGAAGACCCTGTACAAGTTCATGTCAGTAATGGGTTCTTCCTAGGGGATGCTAATGTGGTCTTAAAATCGATCAAGGGTCAAGTCTCTGGGTTGAATATTGTGGATAACATGTTTAGTGGGCGGGCTGGGAATATGGTACCCATAGTTCAATTAGATGGGAAGTTCAATTACATCGATCAAGTGGTGATTGACAGGAACAATGTGAATGGAATGAGCTTGAAATCAACTGTCGGAAAACTAACAGTGGCCGGAAATGGGACGAGATGGGAGGCTAATTTCTCGTCGGTGTTGGTATTTCCCCACCGGATTAATAATCTGCAGTACTCTTTGCACACTCGAGGAGAGCCGAAGTTTACAGCTCATGCAATGACTGATGTCTCTAATAATGTAGTGGTTGTGGAGAGCGAGAAGGCCGTTAATGGGGTGGTCTCCGTAGTTGTTGACCAGCATAGTGATACTGGAGAAAAACAAGTCTTCTGCGTGTAAAGCTTATAGTTTTGCTACTTAATTATATATACAATAATGATATATACGCACACACACACGTGTATATATATATATATATAGAAATAAAGGAGATTGACAAGCCTATGATTTCTTCTGCTTTTAGTTTTTCTTCCCAATTTATTGCTGACTTTGGTGCATTGAGCATGTCTCCTACCACGAAAGCCAGTGTTTTCAATGGTGTGACTGTGGCTGTGGCTGTTTCTACTTTCTCTTTGGTTTTGTTCGCAGTCTAGCTTACGAATATAATAAGGTAATATTTCTCACAGGAAGAAATGGATATATAGTACGTCCTTACATGGCCGTCAGTCCTAACAATCAAACCAATTATAACAATTTTTAGGCAAATCTACAGGAGGCAGTACCCATCAAGGAATGGAGGAGTCGTTGCCATCAAGGAAACAACTTATCTAGTTGAGTCCAGTTTTGCATAAGAATGCTCAGGATGACTAGGAGATGGTTTTGGTGCTAGAAAAGAAATGCTCAATAGCTCAATTCTCCACCGTCGAGTCTAATGTGGTGCAATGTGACTTATTAAAAAATCTAAAACATTAACATAAAAAGATAAGAGAGAATCTAAAGTTTTAGTTTCATCTTTCTATGTTTTTCCGCACCATTTTATTTTGAAGAGATATTTTTAAAATTTCTTTAATAAGCCATGTGGCACGTCAAAAAGAAAGAAAGTGAGTGGTATAAGTTATGGTGTATAATAGCATTACTCATCCGAACATTAGGTAGGCAGTCAACTCCGAGTGGTTAGTAGTCTTTTAACCTTATTGGACTAGTATAAAATGCAAAGAATTCTCACAACCTCAAAAATGGGAAAAACCTTCATTCAGATCACTCGTCCAAACCCAATTAATCCTAACAGTTTCGACAATCATAACTCGTTCGAACGTGTTTCTTTCAATCTCCAAACAAAATTAAACCAAGGAAACCCAAGCTTTAATTTCGAATTCAGAATTCGAGGATGTATGTGAAGGCATCTTTACCACCGAAGAAGTAAGAGTTTCAACAGAGCCATCAATCCGAATATAGATCAGACCATTCTTTGCTTGTCTAAAATATGCAGCCCTTGGAGCCCTATCAACTTCCATAGTAATCTGCACAAATTAATTAATGACGCATATAGATAAAATACATTTAAAAAAAAAAATGCTAGCGTGCCTCATGAATTTGCCTCCTCATTTTGACCACTCATGTATTTTAATTTTTTAATATTAATTTATTTTTTACTTAATGATTAAAAATGAATATAGTGTATTTTTTTAATTTTTAAAAATATTTAAATATGTTTAAAAATGTGAAGAAGAAAAAAAAATATATATATATAAAAAGTGACATTTAGCCTATTGGGCACATCCAGTTGTAATTGCTGGACAGCATAATAGCATTACTATAAAAACAAAGGATGAAGTTGCAACGATCGAGAAATCATCTTCAAGAACAAAATACATAGAATCCATCACGCAAGTCTGCTCAATGCATAGGCAACCAGGGGAATTTTCAAAGGTCCACAATAAAACAAAAGCCCCCCTAAAAATAGTATCAAAAAAGCTTCTAAAAATACAATATAGGGAATAAATAATATATTGCCAACCCTATATGGGCAACTGAAATTATTAAGCATGATATAGTTATCGAAAGCAATTTCCAAAATAATATATTTTCCTCTCGCTTGATGTCTAAACATAGGCTGATTGGATTGCCAACTCGATCTATTCATTTTTTGATTTTTTACTTCTTTGTAAGACTCGTATCCTAACATTATATAGTTTCTCTATCCCTGGTCTAAAAAAGCACATCATGAGTCTTAGTACTTTTAATATCCTATGCATATTGCACCGATCAAAAAAATATACTATATGCGTATTAATGTATTTTTAATGCCAATATGAAAATAATTTAAAGTATATTTTGTCAATCTTCATAAATAGATGGAGGTTTTTGTATTGTTCATATATATATTTTTCAACTGTTCATATTGCTACTCATTTAATTTTCTTATGACACAATCAAAAGTAGAACTTTCTCAATTTTTGTTTTGAGACATGATGTGTTGTCTATAATATTCAATATGAACAGTTAACAGTAATGGTAAGTAATCGAAAATGAGAAAAAAAACTCATTATATTTGCCGTCCCTGCATAAAGCATATCCAGTAGATTCTATAATAACCTTAGCGTCACTTGTTTATAACAGTTTCATCTTTTCAATGAATGGTCCAAGCTTTCCAATGCAGACTGCTGCCTGGTTAGTTAAGCACTAAATCCATTTTGAATACAAACTCAATACCATCTCAATCGATTTCATTGTTAGATTGAACAAAAAATTGAAATAATGGCAAAGACTATTTGTGCTGACTAGTTTAAAGCCTACGTAGTACCCTAAAGAGATCAAGCATAACTGTTCCTTGGGATATCACCAAATCTCTAATATAATTAAGTGACATGTTAACCATGTGCCACATCTGGAGCAAACTGTTCTAACATGTTGACCATCGTACTAGATATTATACAGCATTACATAGAATTTTAGGTCTAAATTCTTACAGCAGAATCCCTTCACACGAGCTTTGCATCCACCATACATCTTTGCTAACGAGTTACTTCAGACAGCAAACTACTTTTCTTTCCTCACAGCATATATGAACAACTTATAACTGAACATGAAATACCCATCTAAGCTTTGAACCGTTTTCTAAGCTCAAGTTTTCCTGTATCTGCCCAGTAGATCATTTGAGAAGGGGTTTACATATATTGCTACACATGAACAAGATCAATGCTCCATCGAGTATTGGAAAGAGCAGCTCATTTTTCGTCTTCATTGTCAGAGTAATCCTTTTCTTCTTCCTCTTCTTCATCTTCATCTGAGTCATCTGAGTCATCATAGAAAACATCAAATTCTTCATCATATATAAGCCCCCTTAACTGTTGCCCCCTCAGCCGCTCTTGTATTCGGTCTTTGATAACTGTTCCCTGACATAAGCCCAGGATAAATGTTCAGATTTAAAAATCTGAATGGCTCTTCCCTGACACATGTACCAGCAATAGGTGTTTATAGAGAGAGAGAGAGAGAGAGAGGCAGAGCTGACCATTTTATGGCAACCTTCTTCAAACATCTCAAGAAATCCAGCAACCAGTCGATCAGCATTCTCCACCCATTCATTACGATGTATCCTAGCAGTTTTCGCCACAGTTTGTATCTGCAAACTCACGGCGCAAAAGAATTCCCATCATATTACAAGATGTTTGGCATTGAAAAGCTGGTTTTATTCTATTTAAACTTAACACGTATGGCATGGCACAGCAACGTTGAAAAGGAAGTGTGCGAGATGGTATTATGTAGTCCTATTTGTCACATAAAAGCTAATACCATTTAATCAGTAACAGAAAAATAATAATGCCCTCAAACAAATCAAAGTTATTCCACAAATAGGACCAAAGCACGAGAATTAAGGCATTTTGAAGGAATAAATTGGAAGCTTAAGATCTAAATGTTATTTTTAAAGGTTGACTCGAACTCGAAGTTTTATTCCAAAGAAAGTTCCATATGGCAAGCACTACATATTTCATTAGAGGGGGGATGCAGGTGATAATTTCAGTGCTGTACTTGATAACTGCAGTTATAACAAGTGTATGCACATGAGAGAATCATAGAAACATCACCATTTTGATAACGAGAACTTGGTGGGCTAATGACTGTTGATTGTGGTGGAATATGACCAAAATTGGTGAAATATTGACTAACAAGGACCAAGGCCATGGAAAAGAACTGTACTCACGCACAAGTTTCCTGCTCCCCAATGAATAACTCTTTTAAGTAGTTTTTTTTTTTCCCACAGGGACATTGTTGTGTGATTGAATGGTATATCAGAGTCCACAATAACAAAGCAGTTCTTCTAGGTTTCAAAATGGAGATTCCATTTGAAAGGAAAATCTGAAAGAAGCAATCATTGGTAATTTTCCAAATGGGTATACCACTGGAGGATAAAAAAAGGTGATTAGCTTCATTATTGATAATAAGCATTCCCTAGAAGTAACTCTTATACTAATGGCGATGGCAATATGTAACAAAGTCTTTGTCACTGGGGAGGTTTCACTTTGTGGTTCTTCTCTAATTTTGCCATTGTCGTAGGTCAGCCTCATTTGTTTTCACAATTTTTCTCATCTCATCTAATTTAATCATTACAACTTTCTCAAATTCCCACACAAAATAAAATAAACAATTCAACTTTTTCAAATCTTAAAACAAAAATAATATTAAAAAAATATATTCTAACAATATTTTATTCAAATTTCAACTTTCATCTCATCTCATCTACGAAAACAAATGAGGTAGTTTCTGTAATGTCTCTGATGTCTCAAGCAAGCAATTTAACTATACTTATTTGAATTTCTCCGATGGCATTAACCCCATTTCTCACACAAAACACCATATCCTGCATTGCAGCCTCAACATTTCCACTCATTGCTTGAAAATGTCCAGCATAAATCACAGCATTAACATTTCCATTCATTCCTTGAAAGTGTGTGCGCGTGTGTGTGTGCGCGTGTGCATAAAACAAAAAAATAGATTAAAGATAAATGAATGGAAGGTAACCTATCCCCATAGCCATAACCCCGCCACTTGCCCCCCTTCCCACAATGGCAACAAGGTAAAACTTGAACACAAGTTTGTTGTGCATAAATATGCAACATTTTTTTTCTTATTCTATAATTGATAAATGCACCCAGTGAGTTTTGACCTCACAGTCTCATCTTCCATCCAGTTCTTGCAAGTGGATGAAGAACCACTAGAGCTAGAGTTCATTGGCTATATATATATATATTTTTTTTATAAGTAATACCTCATTTTAGTTCATCTTCTTGACCTCATTTTAAGCAACAATTATTATTAGTTTGATTGTATACTCAAAAGCTCTCATACTTCCAGGGGTGGAACCAGAAAATCTGGTTTGGGGGGGCCAAGTTACAAAAAAAATAATTTAGAAGGGGCTAAATACTAATTTTCATATAGTCTACTTTACAAAAACACCTTTAAAATTATAATTTTCCTCAAATTTTGAAAATTTTGGAAGGGCCAAAGCCCCCCCAAGGGCCTTAGTAGTTCCTCCCCCGCTGATACTTCATCAAAATTCCATGGCGCTTCTGCAATTGACTTGACTAACACATACGAGCAACCATTAGTATTAATTATTAGTGATTTAGTCTGAACGGTTATCTCAGCAAAATTCCTAGGGAATCATCCGGGCTGTTAAGCTAACACATCTAGCACAAAGTTCCAAAAACCAATAGCAGGAAATGCACAAACAGCACCAGTTTATAATTTTCTTCATACATACCTTCTCTCCAACTTTCTCTTGTTGTTTCTTCACTCTCTCACGCAATTTCTTCAAACCCATGTTCACTCTAAGCCGCTTTTCCTGATAGCAAGAAATGACATGATTGAGATCAGTTCACGCACTGGAACAAATATCTTAAATAGTGCTTGAAAGAAGCATACACAAATGAATGTTTTTCAAAAGACAAAACGAATGTGGTGTCTGTGTGTGTGTATTAAGTAAAAATTTTATTGATAAAAGAGTATACATAGCCCAAGTACACAAGAAGTATAAGAGAAAACACCAAATTAGGAATAAAACGAATGTGATATATGAACAAGAAAACACCTTGACATAGCTAACACCTAAGTCCTTTCTTGTATATCCACGGTCCAAATTACGCATCACATACTGATTGTAATCTTTGAGAATCCTCATTATAATATCAGATGTGGAGATCCCATCCGTCCGTTTTGTTTCCTTAAATTTCCCTATGGACTTGACCTGCATCAGATATCTATGTCGAACATATTGAAATAAAGACTACTGGAGCTTTATGTTAAAGAGAAAATTTAGCAACGAGACAATCAAGAAATAAATCCACAACACATGACAGGTGTTCAGAACAGTTAGAAGCAAAAGGCTTGACCAACTGGTGACAGGACAAAATAAATAAATAAATATAAAGAAACATCATCAGAAATATTTCCACACACATCACATAAGACAATTAAGGAAAGAGGGAAATACCAAGAGGAGAAAAAAAGGAAGGAATGACAAAAGGTAAGATAAAAGAAAAGATCGAGGCAAAAAAGAGGAGGAATTAAATGGATAATAAAGGCCCAGTAGCAAAATATTTCACAGGAAATATGGGCCAGTACACACCCAATATTTATTGGCATCAAGTAACTACAAAAAAGATTTATCTAGTAGATTTCAGACTTACGAATTCATAGACATCTTTTCCAGCCCCACTTGCATCAGCATAACTACAATTCTCGAGGAAAGAAGAGACAATTAACATATTTGAGAACATAGTCACCTTAAGATGCCTAAAACTGTTAAAGTAAACAGTCTGGTAAAAAGAAATCACATAAAAATAATATTTACTTCCATCATATTCACATTATATTTGAATGTATTACAATGACATCATACT